>PVKN010037010.1:0-11324 GCA_004027915.1 Capromys pilorides
GTAGCAGCAGATAACAACCCAAGAGTAGGCATCAGAGCCTGCCTGGAAGCAGCTTTCCTAAAGAAAGGTGTGCAGGTCCACGTGATCAAATGGTCCCATTCCCTCTGGCCCGCATTCCTCTTTGTAATAATATGTCTCATATCTAATTATAGAATTGGGACCATTATCAAGAGAGACAAAGATGGAGACTGTCTCAGTTACTTTTCTCTTATTGCTGGGACAAATTAACCAACACCTGAAATTAAGGAAGGAAAGATTTATTTAGCTCACAGTTAGTGGAGGTTTCAGTCCATATTCAACTGGCTCCAAGGCAGGATGACACATGACAGAAGGCAGCCACTCATGGTGGCAAAAAATAGCAAAAACAGCAAGAGCAAAAGGGAGTAGTAGTGGCAACAATGGAAATAGAGCAGGTCTGTCTCCCTTATTGCATTCAAGCTATCTGCCCCAGGTCAGGTGTAGAACTCATACCCATAATCCCAGCAGCATTTACACACATAATATCAGCAGCACTTCATACCTATGACCCCAGTGCTGCATCATGAATTAATCACAAAGTTGAAAAGGCTGCCCTATGGCTGCATGAGGCCTTAGGGGGACAACTAGACACAAATCATAACAGAGACTTTGACACTCATTTTTAGCGCTTTCTACAGCCTTATCTTCCTCCCTTTACACACTATAGAAAGTAGACCACTCTGCAGATGAGGTTCCAGTGTTCTCTTCAGGTTGGTGCCTATTCTTCCCTACTTGAAACATCTGTAGAGCAAGGTATAAAGAACATTCTGGTTACTTTTACCCTACATATCTGGATGTGGGACAGGAGCTGGCATTCACTCTGACTTTGTGAAAGGCTTTTTAAGTTCTTCTAAGGAGTTCTCTGCTCAGAAAAGGTGTTGAGAGGAGTCAATTCCCATCACTGGAGCTCTTTCTAAAGACTGCTATAGGCAAGAGTGATATCAAGTAGATAATACTGGTCGTGAAGACTTCTACTCAGAGGCTAGAAAGGACCCTATGTCTCTAATTATGACACCAACACCACCAGGCAAACAGTCAGTGTAGGTTGCAGATGAATACACAGATCTAGCAAATCATTTTTCTTTACCCATGGTTAATTGAGATAAGCAAAGATAATCCTCAATTCAAATTCTATTACTTTATAGAAATAAAATCCTTTATAATAACATAGCATAACTCTAACAGAACACTAATTGCTGTTTAACTAACAATCTTTAAAGAAATAAGCAATTTAGAATTAGATTCCAGCAAGATACATTTTTTTCAAGCCACTGATGAAGCTAAGCTTTATATGAGGTGCTATAGGTTCTATTTCTCCATAAGGAGTCAGCCTTAGTCATCAAACTGACAGCCTCAGTGCACAAAAGAGGTCCCTGGCAACCTATCACACCAGATGCCAGACTTGAAACTCAGTTGGCTCTTCAAGCATGACTGGAAGCCAAGATCTGTCCTCCACAGTGTCCCTGTCTACTGAGGCCTTTGTGTGTCCATCATGCACCACTTCCAACTTTCTCCAAGTTGTAGGACTCCCTTTCAAAGTGATATAACTGGTTACTAGGTAGATTGGTTATCAAGATTTATAGATGGATACATTGATTACTGATGACAAGTTGGATTCTTTAAAAGTATATCATGTCAATCTAAGTCTCTCTCGATTCTTCCACGGAAGAAGTGGTGAAGTTCAGGCTAAATGAATTTCTCTTAGTGAGAGTCAAAGTGGTTGAGTTATCAGCAGTCATTTCTGTGAAGCACTGGGTGATAGATTGAGGTCAATATGAAAGAAGATCCTGTGAATATCACAGTGCTTGACCCAGGCCTGGTAGCAACTGTACTCACTGTATCACAGGGCAGAAGCCATCATTCTCATGACTGTAATGTGTCCCATTGGCTCAGATATAAGAAGTAAGGCAGGAAGGAGATTGGAAGATCTTTGTTTGCCTTAAAAATGAAGTAAAATAAAATCACATAAGGGCTATAGGCAGAAAGACTATTGGGAATTAGGAACAGGCTAGTGGTATGGCTCAGTGCAGAGCCTTGATGAGTAGTGCAAAATACCAACCAACCAAATAAACAAACTGGAAGCAACAACTGAAAACTTAGTAGGATCTTAGGGCATTTGTAACTTCTTATAATTTTTGTTGTTTGTTTCTTTTATGCTTAACATTAAAATGCTTACTATGAAAGATATTAAGATTATCTTGTCTCAGTATCCAGTAAGTGAAAGATAAGATCACCCATCCTTGCTCCGGATTTTTCACTCTTGAGGCCCCAGGCTTGCAGACTGGTCACCTGCCCAGAGCCTCTAGGCCTTGATTGCTTGCTGTCCTGGGCTCTGTCCTGCTGAGAAGAACCTGCAGCACAGCACTGCCTCTTGGCCTTGCTAATTAGTTCTGGAGCTTATTAGGCATTCTCAGTTTGTGTTTTGTTAAAGGCAGAGTCAAATCATATGACAATTCTATTTTTAATTTTGGAAGGACTCCCTATACTGTTTCCCAGCACGACTATACAAATGCACAACCCCAACTCTGCACCAGGGTTCTTTTCTCCACAATCCCGCCAACACTTTTTACCACTTGTCTTTTTTGACAATAGTTGTCTTAATAAGTAGCAGATGGTATCTCATTGTGGTTTTGATTTTCATTTTCCTGATATTGATGAATCAGAGTTCAGCACCTTTGCATATACTTGTAGGCCATTTGTTTGACATCTCTGGTGAAAAGTCTATTCATGTCCTTTGTCCATTATTTAATCCAGCAATTCTATTTCTGAAGGAAATTAAATCAGTATCTTGAGAAGATATCTACACTACTATGCACATTCCAACAGTATTTACCATAGCAAAGACATGGAAGCAACCCAAGTATCTGTTGATGAATGAATGGATAAAGATAAAATTGTGGCATGTATGTATAATGGGATACAATTTAGCCATAAAAAAGATGGGAAACCTGCCATTTACCGCAGCATGGGTGAGCCTGGAGGATATTATGTTAAGTGAAATAATCCAGACACAGAAAACAAATATCGTGTAATCTTGTGTGTTAGCTGTATTCTTAACAGTGGAGAGCAGAGTTAGGATGGAGGTTGCCAGTGACTGTGGAAAGAGGCAGCAATGGGAAGATGCTGGCCAGTTGTAATGGGATGGGCCCTGAAGGGCTATGGGATTCAAGTTAACAATACTGTATGTCATATTTGAAATTTGCTAAAACAACAGACTTTAAGTGTTAGTGCAAACAAACAAAAGAAAACTGGGTAAGATGATGGGTCCCCTCCTCCACCAGGGTCCCATAAACACAGTCCTAAAAGAAATTTGCAGCTCAGTTTTTGCTTAAAACGGAGGATGAACTTTTTCCTCTGAACCTTTAAAAACACAGTTGAATAAACAGAACAGCCTTTACACAAAGTTGGAGCGGCCTGCTCACTCCCGGGCAAAGCTGCCGGCCTCTGGTGATTCATCCCCACACTGTGAAGAGGGGAGGCTGAGATAAACAGCAGCTGCCTCCAGAGGCTGGGAGCTTTGCTGGCTCTTGCACTGAGTCTCTTGCCGCAACCTGCGTGTGCCTTGTGCTCACTGGCAGAGCCAATCTGCGAATGAGTCACCTGTGTGTGCCCTGAAAGAATTATACACCAAACCCGGCTTCCTAGTTGGGCAATTAAGTAATTAATTGAGAGCCAAGGTAAACAGTTGAGTCCAACATCTAAACTTCATTCATTACTGTTTATGGAACCCACTGAACAGCCTGTTGGGGAAGGGGCCACCTAGATGGAGACATTCTTAGGACTGCAGGCTGTGTTGTTGGAGGGGGCTGGGTTCTACAGGGAGTACTCTGGCTTTGTGTACTCTGCCAGCTCCTCCTTTTGGTGTTTTAAAGGAAGTTGCTTCATTTCTCTGTAAATCTAATCCAATAATGCAAAATCATTAAGATGCTTAAGACTTTTTGAAATAGGCCAGGGCTAACCAGAAGCCAGCAGTGCATTAAGAAGCCAGGGATGTGGTAATAGTGCTCGTATGAGGATGCATTTAAACAAACATCCCATAACTCTGTGTTCAGTTCAAGCTGTCTTTTAAAGTAGTTGCTCTGGAAGCCTTTGCCATTCTTCACTTCTGTGCAATAAATATTTATTGAACACCAAACTGTGTTAGGCGCTTCAAGGAATAAAAGGATGAAAAAAACCCTCGTGTGTAGAGAAGCTGCTGTCTAGCTGTGGAACTGAGACACCAACAACCAACCAAGGACCTGGAGTTAGCACTGGAAAACACTCACAAAGACAGGCCAAAGGGGAGGTGAGATTGCTAAGGCAGGAGCTCAGTGACTAAGTTAGGGAGTCATTAGGGAGAGTCATAGGAGAGAGCAATCCTTTGATAAAATCTCTGAAAGACAGTCATGTAGGTTTTTGAGGTTTTGTTTTTGTTATTCCAGGAATGGAAATAGGAAGAGATAAAAATTCATTTCAGGCAGAGAAAACGATGTGCATCAAGAAAACAAGTTCGGGAGCTCCAAAAGTTTCTCCTGGCTCCACCTTCCCCTTTTCTTGCCCACCCAGAGTTCTGCCCCCACCCTAGTGCCTCCATCCTTCGGCTGTGTTTTTCCAGGGTGTAGACAGCAGCACAGAATTGCCAGGCAGGGTGGGAGCAGAGGCAGTAGCTCAGAGGTGTAGGTGGTTGTGGAAGCTGCAAGTGCAGGCAGGCAAAGGGTCCCGTGTTGATCATTAACTCACTCATGGCTATTTCATGCCTTGGGTATGCAGTGCCCACTGTGTCTTTGGCCTTGTATTAATTCTTGGGAAGTGTGGAAGAAGCCGTAAGTGGTTCACATCTTCAACGTGCTTGTAAACAGGTGGAAGCTGAGGAGCAAGTGACAACAGATCCAGGAGGGACTAAGAGGCAGGAATAACTGAATCACAGCAGGACTCCTTGGCAGAAGAAGGTTCTCGATGTCAGCACCGCCGGCTACAGGCTTTGAGTGGGTGGCAAGGCCAACAGTGCCTTGAGAGTCATCCTGGCTGCACCTGTGGCTGATGGGAGGAAGGTGCCCTGAAACGCCAGACAGTCTTATGCTTTCAGAGTCTGGAGTTCTGAAGAGTCACAGTCAATGCGATCATTACTTTTTATTTTGCAGTGCTGGGTACTAAACCCAGGGCCCCCTACAAGCTGTTCAAGAGCTGTACCACGAGGCTACACTCCTAGTTCTATGATCTACATGCTTAATGAGAATCAGAAAGAAAATGATTTTTCTAGAGTAAGCATTTTATCCAGAAGCATATGAACTGATCTGTATACCTCGACTGGCCAAAACAGAATGAGGAATCTCTAAACAGTTCACAAGGCTTTCCCCACTTCTCTGATCATCTATTCTCAGGTTTTCCTAAAAAATGTCTTGGGGAGCACATTAAGTGACTAGATACATAGACGATAAAATGCATGCACCTCATTTTATCACTGATGGTGGGTTAAAATGTCATTCCTACCAACAAGACTGAACCATCTCTTCCTTGGTTTCAGGATTATGGTGAACTATAAAACTTGGCAGTGTACTGCATTGGTCCTATGTTCATCTAAATATTTTTAGTAATCAAGATCACATGGGAAGGGGCTGTTTCTGAATTTTTCCCTCTTAAGTCTCTGCCAAACATCAAAGAGGAAGGACCAACTGACATTTCACTGGCCATGGAAGCTGTGCAGCAGGCTGAGTTAATAGGTGCTGTAATTTAAATTGATCTTGCTGCTGTCCATACCCTTAGGGAGCTGCCCAGCTTGCTGCCCTTAACCTGACCCACCTAAAAATAATTCCTGCCTTTGAAGAAAGCAGAAAGAGACCTCGGACTGTCTACCCTATGTCTTGAGCAAGGGCACAGGGATACTGAAGAGTGCCTTCATGGGACCAGTCCGGGCTGCCCTTCACTGGGGCTGGTGGGGGCTGGGAGAAAGCCTGAGTTCCTTATGGGATATTGGCAGCAGGACAGGGTGTGGAGAAAATTATGGGCATTTCCCAGCTGGGGCAGGGAAGCCCTTACATCCTCAGTTGGATGGAGCTCAAAGAGAAGAACACACTTAGATAGGAAGGGCTCTCTTCTGACAAATCAGCAACATTTTATTATATAGTCAGATAAACACGGTGTCTTCTAAGAGTTGCTTCAAGGATTTTGCCAATTGCTCCCCCAATACTGATCTTTTGCAAAGCTTACCTGGAAACCCTTCCTGGGAAGCAGCCATTCCATCTATGTCACCAACTGTTCTGAATGAAGTCAGACTTTGACCTCATGCTGTGAGGCCCAATAACACTGTAGGTGTTGAACACAATGTTTATCTTTCGGGGAACATCTGAGCTGCAGCAAGAGATAAGGCACTAGGGTCAGGGCCGTAGCATGCTAAATCAAAGTTAAAACAAGACAAAAGCTTAGATGATACAGAAGGAGGCTGGTGATTAATTCTGGCTGAAATTATCAGAGAAGTTTCTATGAAACAGTTTCCATTTGAAGATGCTTTGAATGGTGGGATCTCTCTCTCTCTCTCTCTCTCTCTCTCTCTCTCTCTCTCTCTCAGAATAAGTGCTTTTTGTTCTTTTCCTTTTTCAGGGGTACAATGGCCTCAGTACCAAGATGAAAACATCCATCTCAATGTACATAGATAACAGGAACACCAAGGCGCTTGATCCTGACAGGTCAGAAGGCTGTGCTGACAGGGAGCAGAGCCTGCTGCAGTGTCTGGAGCCCATCCTCCTTCCTTGGATTCCCCATGCTCCTCTCTGACTCATTTTCTATTTTCCCCTTCCAAGTCTCTCTCAGATTGGAATGCAAGGTTGGACTGGGGGGACCAGACACTTTCTGTGTTGTAGCAAACCCCAGTTGCTTTTAGCTGGGAACTTCTCCTCCCAAACACAGAGGGAAGGACCCACCCACTGGGCCTCACCCAGGTTTTAGCACCCCCTGCCTTGTCCACCCATTGTCCACAGGGAGCTCAGAGGTCGGCTACCTTCTTGTGGGTCCTGTCATTGCATGGAACAACAGAGATCCACCAATCTCCTCTCCTTGACAGTGAAGGTGCAAGTCTGAGACTCAGGCTTCCACAATCAGCTCCACCTTGGTAAGACTCATATTTGGGCATTAGGTAAAGGGTGGGCTACGTGAACCTGCTTTTTCTTTTTCTCTAAGTCACACAAGGAAGCAAAGCTCTGCAGCTTTGAGAAGGAGGGAGGGAGCTGTCCACAGAGGCCTCTCAGACTCAGAGCATAGATTTGCTTTCTTGAAGCTAAGACTTTCTCCCACCTGTGCACTAAATGCTCTTCCTCCTGTTTCTCTGCTGGCCATGGGATGGTCAGGACTGCATTTTGCGTCCAGTGATTCCCACTCCATTCTACATGTTTGCAGTTCTCTCTCCCTGATCTGGTGCTCTAGCTAATTCTGCCGGTCAATCCAACAATGGCCTACTTGTGCTTTCCACATTTGTGGGAGAGGCAGACAGGGCCAGATAGGAAGAAAGCACCTCCCAGAAGCAGACATAGACTTGACATTAGGGCCAGGAGTCTCATTGATCTAGAGTTTGGCCTTGCTAGGAAAACTTTTACAGAAGACTAAACTGCTCAGGGCTTTTAAAAAATTCCATGAATGGTTTGGAAAATTCTGTCAGTATTCATTTCAAGAGCTAGAATGGAGACTGGAGTTGGGCAATTAAGAAATGCTGGCCCGTGTTTTAAGAATCTTTATTACCCACTCGGATTGAGTGAGAGTGTGAAGGAGGAGCTGTGGAGGGCAGCTGGACCCTGGCAGTCTGCCTGTCGCTGGGCAGTGGGCTCCAGACACACTTCAGTGTGTAAAGGCCCAGACCCTGGTGTCTCTCTGTTATACCACACTCCACCTGTGGACTAGCTTCTGGGAAGCACATGTGTTAGGGCATGGACAGGACCTTGTCTCTGATCATTGGCTAGTGAAGATGCATTCATCAAAGTACGGGAGCTCAGCAGAGGACCAGGAGAACAGTGGCACATTTGCCAACAGCATTCAGTCTAAAGGATGGGCAACCCAGCGGAGGAGATGCCCATCTACCTAGAAACCCCCTCCTGCATGCCCCTCTATGTCTTTCTTTATCTACAAATGAGAATGATGATAGAACTTATCACATGGGCTATGGAGAGGACAAAAAGGGACAACATGGTTGAGGAGTTTGCACAGTGCTTGGTTGGCTCATTGTGAGCTTCGATAAGTATTCACAAGAAGAAGAATCTTGCAGTCCCCTGCACTTGCATGTCCTGCTTCTCCACTGTCTAGCATTGTCTTTTCCCCATATGTGTAGCTCTGGCTGATTCCTCCCTAGCTCTCCTTTCTCCTCACTTGGGCCTCTAGGTCATTGCCTTCCCAGGTCCTCCCTCTCTCCCCGGTCCCAAGCTGTGACTGCTGCTCTTCACAGCTTCTCCCAGTCCTCAGTGTCTCCACTGATCACTATAGCAAGCCAGGATCAACCATGGACCTATGCGCCATGGCACCTATGGGCCCAGCTCTATGGGTTTCCCTATTATTTCTATCCTCACCTGGATATCATACTGGATATGAAATGACTGATCACAGCCACACTATAGTAGGAAATTGTCTCTTTATTCCCTCACAGCTGGTCCACCCGTGATATCTGAGACAGCCCTAAGCTTAGGGCTAGACTGGACCATTGGACCATATAATTGCCCAGTTATTAGTTGTTTAACTATAGTGTTTAGGAAGTACTGCCAACAAAAACAGTCTATGCATATTCAGCTCAGGGACAATATTTTCCTAGTACTTTGGGTCTGCTGGTCAAATCTTAGGGTGTGTGTGAATCGTACTGCACCAGGCCACCACCCAGGCCAATGCCTCACACACTGCAGGTGGCTGCCAAACTGGTGCTGGGCGAGTAAGGGGAGTGCACACGCCTGTGCTGGGGGCTCCATGGATCTCCAGGCTCCCTCTGGGGAACCATCTGCTGTGCTGATGGCAGAATGTGCCCCGCAGTCACAGTTGGTACCAGGAACAGCGGTCTGCAGCTGACTTCGGGGGCAGCCGCTTCTCGCCAGCCCTGCCAATGAGAAATGTAGGGCGCAGTTCCCAGAACTGGACAGCATGCTGACCAGTGCTTGGTGGGCCCTTGTGAAGAGCTCAGTGCTCCTGGAATATAGTTCTTGACACAGTGTTGTCAAGGAAGGAGAGTTGTTGCTTGGCAGGGATGACTCTAATTGCAGGGGACGTCTGGTCATCATTGACCATCTTTCTCAGGACTCCGTAGTGGCAGCCAGCTGTCCTGGCATATGCTAATTTCTCTGGCCTTCTTCGTTAACCAACCAGAAAGAAACAAAGTATCCAGATGGCCAAGTTGTCTTTTGGCTGGCACACAATTGAAACAAAGTTCTGAATAGGGTTCAAGACCTGTGGAGACCCTGTCTCCAGAAGTGGGGAACTCATGTCCTGGTTGGTAAGTGGAGAGCTGATTTTGGGGGCCCATGTTCTTTTATACTACCTTCTTCCTGTGGAAAGTCTGATATGATGTCCTTAACCTTCCCAGTTAAGAGTCTACTCAATTGGAGATATTTCATGGTCCCTGAAACAGTCATCCAAATGATTCAGAGCCCAGAAAAAGCTGTTGTGCTGGTGTCTCAGGCCTCCCCAAAAGCCCTGTCCCCAAGATGGTGTTATTGGAAGGCCTGCGCTGGCCAGCAGTTCACTTCAGATGATAGCAACCTCTGCCCTCCCCCACCAGATGATTCAGACCCAGCTCACTGAGGCAACTCGACAGCTCAAAGTGACAGCAAATAAAACCCCGACAGCCACCACTTCCTCATCTCCAAACTCACATGCAAAGTGGGGCACCTACAGCTCACACCCCACATGCTGCAGAGGGCTGACTGCCTGACAGCTGGCATGGCACAGGTATTACAGTCCAAGGAGCAACAGGAAGATCTCCCTCCTGAAAGGCCTCTCCCACCCAGTCCTGTACCTATCAAGCACCCTTACTATAATCCATGAGTGGAATTCTTCCCGTACTTCTTTCTTTGAAGACTCAGTGCCCACAGGTGATGAGCAGGTGAGACAACTTGCATTCCAGGGTGAATTAATGCCGCTTTTCAACTTGGTCAGCAAAGATCTAGAACAGCCTAGGTGAGGCTCTTCAGGGCCTCTCCTCCAGTCCTCCAGGTGTCAGACTTCTGAACTGCCCTCAGGACCAGCATTTCTTACTCTCAAACAATGGCATTTGCTTCTCCAACAGGCCTCAGCCTTCATGTGTGCAGGCTGTGCTCTGTCCAGCAAGGGCATCTTGTCCTGTTGAAGGTGCCCTCGGTGGGGCACTCCATGTGGCTGGGCTCGAGGTCACAGGCAGGGGTGAGTGCTGCCTGCCGGACCCATACTTCTCTCTCAAATGCAAGTCCAGCTTGTGCCCTAAGTGGAGGAGCAGGGAGCCCAGTGTGGGAGTCTTTGGCCCTCAAACACATCCACTGCTTCTCAACCTTTGGCACTGTCTGGCCTCTGTCCCTTTGCTCAGGACCCCATCACCCTATCATGTCCTGGGCGTTGGGGTGGCCTTTACAGGGCCTTACAGAGAGTAAAGAAAACCTCCAGTTCCTTCAATCAAGGCCAGACTGGGAGCCCTGAGTCATCACTCAGAGCAGAGCCAGGCCGCCCTGTCTGCCCTCGTCCTCCTGCACACTTGTCTCTCATGCCTCACCATTGAACTGGAACTACAGAATGGAACTTTAAAAGTGAGAATTTTTTTCCTCTACAGATCATTGACTTCCGCAGGCCTGGGGCATAAAGATCTTCCGCTTTCTCTGCTTAGCTCAAATGACTGGACAGAATAAGCAGATGCCGACACAGGATGTCTGGAGACCAGTTTTCTTTTCACAAAAAAGAGGGCAATGAGCTGAAGATGGCTGGAAGTGATAAAGCACACGTGTCTCTGTGCTCCGCCTCTGCTCTGTCCGTGTCTGTACAGGGTGAGGTGCTAACAGGAGGCAAATGGGCCCCGGTGTGGTCGGCAAATGAACCTGAGCAAAAGAACCTGAGTGGATGGATCAAGGGTCTGGCCATGTGCCACTCAGGATTTGACCTCGTCACTTTGGCTTGTTGCCTCTTTTTTCTTTTTTCATTTAGGACAGGAGTTACAGGGTCTATAGGGTCTCACTATGTAGATTGGACTTGTAGTGACTCTGCTATTTTCAGCCTCCCAAAGTGCTGGGATTATAGGCGCATACCATCATGCCCATTCTCAATTACCATCTCAGCATGCCCCAGGGATGGGGACGGGCATGGCACAGCACACCCCGGATCAAACCCTGGCCACTGTGCTCTGT
>PVKN010037011.1:0-11326 GCA_004027915.1 Capromys pilorides
CTGGCAAAAAAAAAAAAATTCAAAGATTAAGGGAGCAGATTAGAAGATGTAGAAACAACTCCAGATCAGACATACATAGCCACCTTAACTTTCGGCAAAGGTACCAAAAACATTCAGTATAAGAAAGATAGCCTATTTAATAAATGGTGCTGGAAAAACTGGCTCTGCATAAGCCAAAGATTAAAACTGGACCCATATCTTTCACCATGCACTAAACCAAATTCAAATGGGAGCAAAGATCTAAATATTAAAACAGAAACATTTAAATCTGCTGGAAGACAGAATAGGTAAAACTCTTGAAGACACTGATGTAGGCCAAGACTTTAATGAATAAGACCCCAAGAACTATCACAAAGAATCAACTAGGATCTTATTTTATTAAAAAGCTTTTGGGTGGGACTGGGGAGGTAGCTCTGTGGCACAAGTGCCTGCCTGGCAAGTGCAAGGTCATGAGTTCGAACCCTGGTCCCACAAAAAAAAAAAAGCTCTTGGGTCCAGGGAGATAGCTCAGTAGAGTACGTGCTTGACTGGCAAGCTCAAGATCCTGAGTTCGTTTTTTTGTTGTTGCTGTTTTTGCGGGACCGGGGTTTGAACTCAAGACCTTGCACTTGCCAGGCAGGCGCTTGTGCCACAGAGCTATCTCCCCAGCCCATCTTTTTTGTCTGTTTTTTTTGTTTGTTTGTTTTAAGATCCTGAGTTCAATTCCCAGTACCACAAAAAAAAAGGCTCTGACAAAGCAGAAGAAGTCATCGAGTAAAGAGACAACTTACAACATGGGAAAAAATAATTTGCCAACTGTTCTTCAGACAAAGGATTACTATCCAGAATATATGAAGAACTCAAAATAGACCTCCCAAATTTAAAGATCCAACCCATAAAATGGGTATACCCATAGGGGAATACATACTTCTCAGATGAAGAAATATAAATAGCAAATAAATCCATGAAAAAATATTCAACAGCATCCACTGGTCATTTGAGAGATGCAAAATAAAACAACACTGAGAATCCATCTCACCCAGGAAAGAATAGCTATTATCAACAAATCAACCAATGACAAAAGCTGGCTGAGCTGTGGGGAAAAGAAACTTTTCTCCACCATTGGTGGGAGTAGAGACTGGTGCCAAACACTGTAGAAATCAGTGTGGAGGTCCCATTTGAACCAACTATGCTCCTCCTGGGTATCTTCCGAAAAGAATTAAAAACATCATAACCCCAGTGATGGTACATAAACATGTACACATGTTTATAGCAGCACGATGTGTAACAGCTACATCTTAAAAACAACCCAAACACCCATCGACTGAAGAATGGATAAAAAAGATTAGGTCTTTTTATACAATAGAGTACTACTCAACCATAAAGAATAAACTGGAAACTTATAAGTAAATGAATTCAATTCCAGACCACACTCATGAGTGAAATAAACCAGACACATGTGTATAATCATAGTATTGTTGCCAAGGGTAGTGGCACACACCTGTAATCCCAGTACCACTTGGGAGGTTGAGGCAGAAGGATCATTGAGAGTTTGCAACCAGCCTGGGTTAAAAAGTAAGCTCAGGGCCAGCCTGAACTGCATACTGAGACCTTGTTTTAAAAAGACAAAACCAAGCTGAGCGTGGTGGCGCACACCTGTAATCCCAGCATTTGGGAGGCTGAGGCAGGAGGATCAGTGTGAGTTCAAGACCAGTCTGGGCTACAAAAGCAAGCTCAAGGCCAGCCTGAACAGCACGGCGAGAGCCTATCTCAACAAGACAGATAAAAAAGACAAAACCAACAAACAACAACAAAAATTATATTGTCTCCTGAGTGAGAAGCTAAAAGAGTAAATAAGATCCAAAATGGATGTTGTAAAATGGGAAGAATTGCTATTCCAAAAGGAAAAGAAACTAGGATGGAGGAATGGAGAAAAGAAGGAATACCTCTGCATATACCAACACCTACCCTCACTGTCTACTCCTGTACATGCCAGCACTTTTAACATTTGTTTATTTAAATACTATTTGCTATGCTCAAAATTATGCTGAGTAGAGTTTCAAAAAAAAAAAAAAAGTAAGATACAGGGCTGGCAAGCTGGCTCAGTGGTCTAATGCGCCTGCCTAAGAAAGTTTAGGCAACAGCAGGGACCGCAGTTCAATCCCCGGCACCACATGCTTCGCCAGCCCCATCCCCACCCCCAGGGCAGGCTGAGCCGGCCATAACACAAATAAATAAATGAGGTTTAAAACAAATAAATAATTTTTTTAAAAAGTAAGATACAGCCCCTAATTTCTAGGAACTCGCTTCTATACAGGCAACAAGGTAAAGGCATACAGATATGCACAGGATATTACCAGAACACAAAGGAATATCAAACAGTATGATGAAGGCAAGTTATCAAGGTTCAGTTTCTCAGAGTGGGTAACACCTAAGTCTTTAAAAACTGAACAGGAATTATTTTGGCAAAGAGGTTGTCAACAGAGGGAACATTCTAAGCAAACACAGAAGTGGTAAGAGACAGCATGGTACATTTAAAGAAATGAACACATGTCAGATGTTGCCTAACGGTAGTGAAATTAAGAACTGGAATGGGGTGAGGGAAAACCATTCAGAGACAGGAAGATATCAAGTTATGAAGAAAGAGAACTTATACAAAAGACAAGATGAACAAGGCGGGGCAGGCGAGACAGCTCAGGGGACTAAGCATAGGCCGCACCCCCAGATGAGCTGAGCTGGTAACCAAGCACGGTGGCTCAGGCCTGCAATCCCAGCACTGGAGAGGCTGAGACAGGAGGATCACTACAAGAAAACAAACAAATAAATAAAAGATTTTTTTAAAAAGGAAACTTTTTCTATAAAGACTCAAATACTAGTAAATATTTCAGGCCTCGTGCTCCACACAGTCTCTGTTACAACTCTTATCTTACTTTGTTCTCTAAACACTCCTTTAAAAATTAAAACTATACTTAGTTAATGATCCACTTTAAAAAATAATAATAAGCTGGATTTGGGCTGTGAGCCATAGTTTGCTGATCCCTGCTAGACACAGGTAAAGTGAAGATTAACCTTCTTGTGAGATTAATATTCCTAAAATGCTACTTGTATCATGTTAGTCCCTTACTCTGAAATCTCCATTGATCCTTACTGCCCAACGACCAAATTCAATCCTTGTAATGTCTCACATTCATGGTATAGATACCATACTACCTCCAACTTGATGTTTAGGACCATGAACTACATACATCAGAACTTGCCATTCCTATTAAATTTAATTACTAATATTTACCTACGTACGTGTCTTTATGAAATTTCTCAACCCAGTTCCTTCCTTAGCTCCAAACTTACCCAAACACCCTTCCTTCAAAGCATAATTCAAATCCTTCCTCAAAACTCCTTAAGAAGCACTATCTCAGTTTATCTAATATTTAATCACTGTTTCAAATTCTTCAAACAAACTACAAATTCCTTATGGGTAGGCAACAATTTATACTACTATGTATCGATAATCTACCATACAAGAAATAAATAAAACAGCATGTGTGCACACTGACATGTATGTACACATTTTTCTCCAAAATATCTAGGTATCTAGATTTCAATGTTACATTTGTCAGTACCTGAACACTGCAAGAACTAAAGAATGACAGTATACAAACACATCTTTCCTGTTCTTCACATGTTTTGAGGTCTAATTACTAGTCCAACCCAAAGTTTACTCAACTGTAGGTTTGTTTTTTTGTTTTAAAACAGGATCCCACTAACTTGCCCAGGCTGGGCTCAAACTTTCAATTCTCCTGCCTTAGCCTCCCAGAATGCTGGGATTACAGGGAGGAGACAGTACCTGGCTTACTTCATTTGTTTTTGAAATACAAATTAAGTTTTCAGACTGACAATGATTTAAATTCACCTTCAAATCTTTCAACTATTACTCAAATTTAAAACATCTTAACAAGTGTACACCCCCAAAAGTTACACAAAGGCCTGAATTTTAGTAATAAGATTCTCTATGACAGTTCTTCTAACCAAAATGGTATTCTGAGCTCATTATCTAGAGATACAAAAATTCTTTATATTACATGAAAGTCTAAAGAAAATACATTTTAGTTCACTTTTTTTAAAAAAAACTTTATTTATGTTATGGTCAGCTCAGCCTGCGGGGAGGAGGGAGGGGTGGAACTGAGGTCCCTGCGTTGCCTAAACCACTGAGCTATCTTGCGGGCCCCTCATTCTTGATAAATAACTACAATCACATAACTTTTTTAACTAAAGGATTCATTTTATATTTGCAAACATATACTTAAGTCTAAGTCCAAAATGTGAGCTATTACTAATTTTACTATCCAAAGAATGTCCTAGAATCTAGGGGCTGGAGATAGCTCAGCAATCTAAGCACCTGCCTGGGAAGCCCAAGAAACAGGGCTGGATTCCCAACACCACATGCTGTGCTGGTCCCACCCCCAGTGGAAACAGGACATGGTGGTACATGCCTATAATCCCAGCATGGGGGAGGCTGAAACAGTAGGACCACTAAGAGTCTGGGCTATGTAAAGAGACCTTGTAACAAATAAATAAGCAAGGGGCTGGCGAGATAGTTCAGGGGCCTAAAGCACCTGCTTAGGCATGCTGGGACCATGGCTCAATTTCCCGCACCACATGCCACACTAGCCTCACCCCCACTTGGGTTGAGCTGGCCATAAAAAGGAAACAAAAATAAATAAGCAAAAGATTTTTTAAAAAAAGAAGAATCTATAAAAATTCCTCCATAATACTTGCCAAGATTCCAATACAAACTATGACAAAAGTTTTAAGCACTTCAGCTGACGATGCAGATGAGTAACAGAACATTTCCCTACATGGGGGGCGGTGAGGAGGTTCAATTTTAAGTACCTCAAGAAAAAAAGTAAGGTAAGTGTATACAAAACCTTAAGGAATACACCGAAAGACGGCTGAAAGCTGTGACTCTTTTATTACAACCGAGGAAGGGTATTATTATTCACTGAATCACAGTATTAATAACTAATAAGAAGACAAGATCAGGAGCCAAGGACTCTCATTTCTCAATTCCTGTTCTACCAACATCTTTGTGCTTGGATTCTCTAGTTTGTCCATACACAGAACGTGAAGTAATGAACTGAAATTCTCACATGACCTGATTATGAAGTAGTTTAGGACCATGAGGAGAAGCCACTGTAACCCTGAAATGCCATATTTACTTAATCCAAAACTACAGCTACCTGTTGTAGCAATAGTTGCAAATCCAGTCATCATAATCTTTTTTGTATTCTACAGCAAATCTGGTAGGAAAGTTCATGCTTTACTCAGCTCGTTTAACAGCTTCAGGGAAAAGAACTTTTCTCCTAATCCTTTGTTTTCAGAAAAAACATGTCACTGTCCAACCCAACCTTTTGTAAAGAGAAACATAATCCGACTCATATTAAGAAACGCCTCTAGATATTAATAAGCCCATGACAAATGAATGAAGGCTATCAGGAACTTTTACTGTTAATATACCCAAATTGTCACCCCTGAAAATAATCCCAGAAAAGTCGTTACAACAAGTTTCATTAAAAGATGAGTCCTTACACTTCATAAGTTTCTTTAAAAATAAAAATAACAAAACTGAAGGGTTTTTCAGGCAGGAGACAAGACAGAATTTGTTTAAAGCCTGAAGTAATTCGTGAGGTAGCTCCAGCACCTGCTTGGTGCTGAGCGACACGAGAGACGGGAGGCAGCTCAGGAAAAGTGCTGATGCCATCTCCAGCTGCCCCTGAATGACAGTAACAATGCAAACACCGACAAAAGAGCAGGGAGGACACCCAAAGTCCCCGCCTGGCAGCACCTCCATCCAAGCCCCAACGTACAAAGCCGCAAATCCCCGACAGGCCCTTCCGGTGACAGGGCTCGCGGGCAAAGCCCTCCAGTGCCCCGGCCAACGTGAGAAAGTACTGTCCTCAGTCCTCCGAGCGCGCGGCGCCCCGCGGCAGCGACCCGGACGCCGTCCTCCCCGGGCAGTGGCCGGCCGACCGCCCCCGCGAGCCCGGCGGGCGACAAGTGGACCCAGGCGGAGCCCGTCCTGCGCCCGGGCGGGGGCAGCGCGGCGGCCCGGCCCGCTCCCTCCCCACGCGGTCCGCGCCCTGGTCCCGCCCGCCGCCGCCGCCGCGGGCCGAGCCGCAGCCCTCGACCGGCGGGGCGGCCTGGAGCCCTACCTGAGGCTGTGTACCAGCTCCCGGCGTGACTGGCTTCACGGCAGACCACTCGGTTGGACATCTTGGAGCCTGTGCCGCCTATGGTGCACGAGGATGAATGAGGAGGCGGCGGCGGCGGCGGCGGGAGCGGCTCCGCGAGGGGACGAGGCACCGCGAGCCCAGCCCAGGAGGAGGCGGCGGCGAGGAGGGGATCGGCCCGGCCCAGGAGGAGGAGGAAGAGGAGGAAGTGGCGGCCCAGGAGGAGATGGCAGCCGGGGCGGTGGCAGCAGCAATCACCACGAACTCGGGTGGCCGCCGGAAGATGGGGCCCGCGGCGGTCTCGCCCGATCCCAGGAAGCCTGGCCGGGCCGCGGAGTCGCCGCTGCTCCCAGCCGGGGCCGGATCCGCCGAGCCGCCCTCACGGCCCCCGCCCCTGCCCTCCCGGCCGGCCTCCCCGCCGCCGCCGCCAGTGACCCCGCCCCCGGGCCTCCGCGCCGGCCCCGCCCCCGCCCCGCGGGGCTCCCCGCACCCACCCACCCCCACCCCACCCCCACCCCGGCGGGGCCTCCTGCCGTCCGCCGCCCGCTGGCCCCGCCCCGCGCCACCTCCCGCCGCGCGGCGAGGTTAACGGCGGAAACCGGCCAGGCCCCTCGGCATCCGGGCTCGGGCCGCGCCGCGAGGAGGCACGGCGGCTGCGGCTCCGCGTGCGCGAAGCCCAGGGCCGGGGCCTGAACCGGGGAAGGCAGCCCCGGAGCCGCCGACGCTGCCTTACTCGCCACTCTTACGGGTCCGGCCCACTGAGCATGCCCAGCGCCGCGGCCGGGCCCGCGAGGACTCGCGCGGTGCGCGCTCCGCTCTCCGGGCTTTAGCGGCAGCAGAGGCTGGGGGCAGGGCGCGGGCGGCAGGACGCAGCCGCGAGGCAGCCCCTTCCCCCAGCCGCCGCCTCGGCGGAGCACGCAGCCGCGGCTTCGCCGCCGAGTTCGGCCCTTTGCCGTTGCTCGCGCGTCCTCAGTGGGCTCCACCTCGAGGTTCACCTAGGCGTGCGCGGCTGTGGTCGCGCCGCCGGGAAGTTGGTTGGTAAACGCGGGCACCCCCAAAGTGTGTCCTCGGTCCTGCAGACGAAGTTCCTGCTGCGCAGCGTCACCCTTATCCACTGTATGTTTATCTGCTTTCATGTTACATTCGTGTAGGTGCATGTCTTCCTAACCGAAGTGTGATAGAGCTGGCCTCCATGATTCCCAACTGTAAAATGGGATAGCACCCGAGCTCTGTACCTAAGGTCGTTCAGAGTTCATGTAGAAGACCTGCAAGGTAGGCGTAGAACAGTGTGCCAGTGCCACCCTTCGTGTACAAATCCCAGTACTCCCCTCCGCGTAAGTGTCAGTGACAAAGAATTACTTTAGCCGGGCGTGGTGATAATCCCAGCTACTCTGGAGGTAGAGGCAGCAGACCAACCTGTGCAATTTCGTGAGACCCTGTCTCAAGTTTTTAAAAATAAATAAATAAATGGATGGGGGTCAGGGATATAGTTCAGTGGCACAACAGCCTGCCTGGCACGCCCAAGGTCCTGAGTTCCAGCCCTGATACCAAACAATAACCTGAAGAAATTAAAAATCTCTTAATCTTTACCCCAGATTCTTACCCAAGAGGATACAGTAGTAAATTGTGGTAGAATGGCAGCAAAGATTACCTTGGACCTCGAGTGTTACTGTTGTGAAGTGCATCATTCCAAAACTGAGTTGCATGTCTTCAAACATAAATAAAAGAGGGCCAACGAAATAGCTCAGCGGACTAAGCGCCTGCTTGGTCCAGGAACCAGGGTTAGATCCCTGGGGCCCCACCCCCAGGGTCCGCCGAGCTGTGACCAACTCTAGGCATAGCAGCAATCAGCTGTAATCCCAGGGTAAGGGAGGCTGAAAAAAGGAGGGGCTATGAGTCCAAGCTGCATAGTGAGACACTGTACCAAATAATTAATAAATAAATAACTTGAGGTTAAAAAAACACAATTTGGGGTTTTGGGGAATTTTTTTTTCTAGTACAAGGGATCAAACTCAGGACCTTGCAGTTTTGAGACACACACCTAAGCCACTGAGCTATCTCCCCAGCCCAAAACAACATTTTCTACTCTAATTTCACACTAAGCTTCCCTAGTAGTCTAAAGTAGATGACTGGATGCCTAATATTCACAGTCTAGATTTCCCTATTGCCATAATAATATACTGTACTTTTCTAAGGCTTTTTAAAGGTATTATTCCATTCCTGTGCCCACCTTTTCCAACTTTAGAGTCCAGATTTTCCAACAGCCAAGTCTGGGCCTTTAGTGATATAAGACTTAATTTTTCTAGTTATTAGGCTAAGATCTCCACTAAATGTATGTATTTCATAACTTAAAATTTACCCTCTACTGACCTGACAAAATAAGATGGGGGGTGGCTAATATAGAGTACCTAATAGCCAAAGCCACTTTAAGGACAACAGAAAAAAACAAAGTTGCAACTCTAATTCTATGGCACTCTTTCGAAAAGTCCATGCTAATGAAAAAGTCAACTGTTCATTGTGAAATTCAGGCACTGATATGGTGAAGACTCTTACCAGATAATTATGGGTGATACTGTTTCTACTGGGGGGAGAAACACAATGAACAAAGAAAACTTCAGTTTTAGGGCCCTTCCAGTTACAAAATCAGATATGTGTCTTGGCTGTGTGACTATGAGCATCCAGAAACAACCATTTCAAGCCTGTTTCTCATCTGTCAAATACAAACAGCAGTAGTATGTATTTCCCATACTTTGATGTGAAAGTCATTAAAGTATATGAAAAGTTTATAAGCAGGTCTTTATATACTGTATGTCTGTTATTATCCCCTGCAACTAGCCATCCCAAACTAGTAATCTCATTCAAAACTGGATTTCCTCCCTATTAAAATGTTCACTGAACTCTTTCTCTAAAGAGTTTGTGGAATAACTTCTGCAAACACCACACTGCCAAATGAAATGAAAGGTTAGAGGATCTTTTATTACGTTTGAAATGCTCCTAACATATTCTACCCATTACTTCCACTCCTATTCAACTATAGATTCTGAAAGAAATAAATTGAAACCACTCACGTACCTCTTCCAAATTAAGAAAGATTCGTAGATGCAAACTACTTTGTATTCCAGGAAAAACTTATTTGGCAGTATTGTATAAATTCTCATGTTATTATCAATAATTAAATCCAGCAGTGATTTGGGTTTGGCATTCTATAAACATTATAGTCTAGGGCAAGGATGAAATTTCATTAATAGACAGTCCTTATGAGATCCTTCAAGAAATAATGAAGTACTAGGCCAGAACCCAACATGAATACACATGTCTTCTAAAACACTAAGTCCAACCTTTACCGCAGCAGCCTGTACTAGCAAAAACTGAAAAATCAACCACAGTATCCATCAATATGAGACTCATGAGGGCCGGCGAGATGGTTCAGTGGTCTAAAGCGCCTGCTTAGGAGGGCTCAGGCAACTGCGGGGACTGCAGTTCGATCCCCGGCACCACATGCTGCGCCAGCGCCACCACCAGGGCAGGCTGAGCCAGCCACAAAATGAATAAATAAAAGAAAAAAACAAACACAACAAGCAAACAAATAAATAAATAAAATTTAAAAAAAAAAAAAAATATGAGACTCATGCAATTAGAGGCTATACACAGGCACCAGATAAAAGCAGGTGAGAGGCTCGGGAGATAGCTCCATGGCACAAGTGCCTGCCTGGCAAGTGCAAGGTCATGAGTTTGAACCCCAGTCACCCTCACCCTCACACACACACACACACACACACACAAAGGTGATATAGGGCTAGGGAGACAGCTCAGTGGCATAAGCCATAAGCATCTGTCTGGCAAGCATAAGGTCCTGAGTTCAATCCCTGGCACACACACACAAGAAAAAGGTGATATAGAAAAAAGTTAAGGGCTGGCCAGATAGCAGACTAAAGTGCCTGCTTACGCACAGCACAGTGGCCAGATTTCCGTCCCTAGCATGCCACCCCAGGGCACACTGAGACAGTGTTGAGACTGGGCATGGTGGCCCGCACCTATAATCCCAGCTCTTGGAAGGCTGAACATATGCAAATCATTATACGTCCAATCTACATAGTGAGACCCTGTAGACACTGTACTAAATACAAAAGAAAAAGAAAAAACTTTAAAACAGTGAAATAAGCAAACTGCACAATGACATGTAAAGTGTACTACCATTTGTATAAAAAATGAGAAATTGCATGTTCCTGTAATTGTACATGGAATACTTCCAGACAAAAGCAACAAACTGGGCAGTAATTCTGTGCCAGACTTTTACATGTATATCTTTTGAAATATAAGCTATGTAGTTACAATACCTATACCAAAACATATTCAATTATATTACCTATACCAAAACATACTCAGTTTACTTACATCTTTAGACTTCATTTTTGAATCTACATGAGAATATTAAATTAATTTTACATTTTCTTCATCCACAGCTGACAACCTTAGAGTCCCACGCCATGGAAAGCCCTATGGGTAAGAAAAGCATTCAACAATGTTTTGAACAAACCAAGATTCAAAAGATCAGCACAGAGAAGCCTTTTTTTTTTTAATGCCCGGGATCGAACTCAGGATCCTGCACTGCATTTAACAGGTAGGCACTGAAGCCACTGAGTTATCTTCCCAAACTGAGAAGCTGTTTGATTCCAATTAAAACTGGTGCTTGGGCTGGTGAGACGGCTTAGCGGTCTAAAGCACGTGCATCGGGAAGTTTAGGCCGAAGCGCAGGCACCGCGCTCACCCAGGCCCCACGTGCTGCACCGCCCCCCACCCCCCAGGGAAGGCTGAGCCGGCCATAACACAAAGAAATACGTAATGTGATTGAAGAAAATAAAATAAACTTTAAAAAAAAAATTTAAAAAAACAAACTGCTCTAACCTAAAATCAGCTAACTTTGCCCCTTTCTACTGTAGAAACCAAAGTTAAGTGACATTCATTATTATGTACCTGACCCCTGGCTAAGTACTTCATATACTTAGTGATTTCTTTATAATGAAAATGCATAATTTCCAATGTTCTGAAATAAAATTTAGTACATAAAGCTTTTCTCATAGCAATGAAATGAAATAAGATAATCTTTTTACAAGGCTGAC
>PVKN010037012.1:0-11318 GCA_004027915.1 Capromys pilorides
ATTCTAGAATAATTCCAACCTGAGCTCTCTCTAGTCTACTTTTACTGGATTTTATCCGCTAATTTTTGTTCAGAATTATTGCTTCTATATTTATGAAAGATACTGATGTAATATTTTATTTTCTTCTATTATCTTTTTTTTTTTAAAGTTTATTTTATTTTCTTCAACCACATTACATATTTGTTTGTGTTATGGCTGGCTCAGCCTTCCCTGGGGTGTGGGGGGCGGCACGGCATGTGGTCCCTGCGCGGTGGCCTAAACTTCCCGATGCACGTGCTTTATACTGCTAAGCCATCTCACCAGCCCTTCTATTATCTTCTAATTTTGACATCACGATTATAATGGTCTCATCAAGCAAGGTGGAATGTATTTCTTGTTTTTCTTTTCCCTGGAAAATTTGTTCTGACTGATATTTTCCTCCTTAAATACTTCAAAGAATTCATTTCTTTTTTATTTTTATTTTTTTGCGGAACTGGGGTTCAAACTCAGGACCTTGCACTTGCAAGGCAGGCACTTGTGCCACAGATATATCCCCAGCTCCAAGAATTCATTGACAAAATCCAACTAGTCTAGGGTTTTCCCTCTTCCTCTTCCTCTTCCTCTTTCTCTACTTCTTCTTCTTTTGTTGTTTTGTGTTACGGCCAGCTCAGCCTGCCCTGGCAGTGGGCCTGGTGCAGCATGTGCTGCAGGGGATCGAACCACGGTCCCTGTGGTTGCTTAAGCTTGCCTAAGCAGGAGCTTTAGACTGCTGAACCATCTTGCTGGCCCAGGATTTTCCTTCTGAGAAAGGAAACTTTCAGAATTCATTTTATAGATAGAAATAGGATTTTTCTGATAACAGTTTTATATCTATTGAGGGAGGGCCTTTTTTCCCTAGGAATTTTTTCAGGCCACTCAGACCTTTGGGCTTTTGATCTACAGTATCTTTACATAATCTACATAATCTGTAGCAGTGTCTATTAATTCCTCATATTGCCAGTTTTTGCTTTGTCTCTTTTTATTAAGTTACTGTTTTATTTTTTAGGGAACGGTCTACAGGGTGTTCAGGGTCTCACTACTAGATCAAACTCGCAGTGATCTGCCTGTTTACAGCTTCCCAAGAGCTGGGATTACAGGCACACGCCACCAAGCCAAGTCCCAATTGCCATTTCAGGGTGCCCCTGGCAGCAGGGCGAGTGAGGCGTGCCCAGCATGGCAGGCCCAGGGATTGAACCATCAGCCCCTTTGCCTGCTTGCAGGCACTTTAATCTGCTGAGTTATTTGGTTGGCTCTTATTAGGTTATCTTGCTAGGAATTTGTCAGAAGTTTTATAAATTCTTTTAAAGAACTGAATTTTAGCTTTATTAACGTTTTCTGTTTTATTGTGTGTGGTTTTTTTTAAAAGTTTATTTTATTTTCTTAAACCTCATGTATTTGTTTGTGTTATGGTTGGCTCAGCCTTCCCTGGGGATGGGGGTGGGGCGGCATAGCATGTGGTGCCTGGGATGGAGCCCTGGTCCCTGAGGTCCCTGAGGTGAGCCTAAAGTTTCCAATGCTGAGCCATCTCACCAGCCCTTTCTTGTGTTTTTTTTTTGAGACAGCCTTGCCATGTAATCTGAGCTTCCCTTGAACTTTCCATCTTTCTATTTTAGCCTCTTCAGGTGTTGGGATTGCAGGCATGATTATACTGGTCTCGTAAAACATAAAGTCAAGATTATCCTGGTCTCATAAAGTTTGGTTTTGTTGTTTTTGTGGTTTTCCTATTTAATGCTTATTTTCTATTTTCTTAATAAAATCCTTTGACTTTGTTCATTTTTCTAATTTTGTGTTCAGATTTCTAGTAAATTTTTCATCAGATTTTAGGCTGTTTTTTGTTTATTTTATTTTATTTTACCTTTTTGTCTTTTTGAAACAGGGACTCGCTATGCAGTTCAGGCTGGTCTTGAGCTTGCTTTTGTAGTCCAGACTGGTCTTGAACTCACATCGATCCTCCTGCCTCAGCCTCCCAAGTGCTGGGATTACAGGCAAGTGCCACCATGCCTGGCTAGACTGTTTTTTTTTGTAGTAGGGATTGAATTCAGAACCTGCACACTGAGCTGCATCCTCAGCCCTTTTATTTTTATTTTTTTTAATTTTCAGACAGAATCTTGCTAAGTCATTTCCCAGGCTGGGCTTGAACTTGTGATTTCTTCTGTATTAGTCATCCAGGGTGCTGAGTCTTCTTTTCTAATAATTATATCAAAAGATATACATTTCCTTTGAGGATACCATTAGCTACACTCCACAAGTTTTGTGTTTTGTTTTGTTTTTTTTGTGGGACTGGGGTTCAAACTCATGACCTTGAACTTGCCAGGCAGGCAGCTGTGCCATGGAGCTATCTCCCCAGTCCCCATCCCCACAAGTTTTAAAAAGTCAAATGTGCATTAGCTATAATATGAAAAATAGTTTCTAATTTACAATATGCTACCTGTTTGAGTTCATAAAAATTTTTAGAAGTATGCTGTTTAACTTTTTAAATAGGGGTGATTTTCTAGGGTTTTTTTCTTTAGTATTTCTTGAGCAGTTCAAAGTAAGTTATGTTATCAGGCATGGTGGCCCATGCCTGCAGTTCTAGAACTTGTGAGGCTGAGGCAGGAGGATCAGGAATTTGAGGCCAGTCTGGGCTACATACCAGGTTCAAGGCAGGCCTGGACTACATAGGGAGGTCTTGTCCCAATAGAAACAAAATTTTGTTGATACACTCTTGTTATGGTTTAACCTCAGGCAGTTGTGGGGTGGCTTCTGGAGTCTGTGATTGATTATTGTGGGTGTGGATGCTGCACTTGACCTGGCACGAGTAATTTGCATTATAATGTAAGGAGAGGAGCCAGGCTAACTAGCTGCCTGAGCTGCCGCTATTCCCATAGTACTTTTGCGCTTTGCAGACTGAAACCTCTAGCAACTGTAAGCTAAATAAACCTTTCTTTCCTTCATTTTGAGTGTCAGATATTGTCCCAGCAATGAGTGAAGAGTAACTGAGACAGTGCTACGTAGTCTTTTATGTACTTTCAGTAACTTTGTTGAACATATATTCAGATTCCAGTAGCCTCATTAAGGTAAAAAGAAATAGGTGAAATTAAGTTTAATAATATATTTTATTCAACCCAAATATCCAAAAGATTATTTTCGCTTGTAATTAACTGTTAGTTTATTATAAATGTTTAAAATATAAACATTTAAAGTATATTGAGTTTTTATTATGCTAATAGTATGTATTTTATACTCCCCGCCCATCTCTATTTGAAGTAGCCACATTTCAGATGCTAACAACCACAGCTGCCTGTAGTATGCAGCATAGTTTGATTCTGGATTTGTTGCTGTCTCCTTTTGCATCTACCAGTTTGTCTGGTGTTGGTAGTACTGAAGGTCAGATCTAGTGATGCTATTCCACTGAGTATCTCCAAATGCCCTGGGTGGGACTTGAATTTGGGATCTTTGGCTTTCACCCCCGCCCCCCAATGCTGCAATTATAGGCATGTGCCCCCTGTGCCTCTATGTAATTTGAGACTGTGTTTAGGTACATTCATAATTGGAACTTTTCTTGTTTCTTTCTTTCTTTCTTTTTGTCTTTTTGAGATGGTCTCACTATGCAGTTCAGGCTGGCCTTGAGCTCACTTTTGTAGCCCAGGCTGGTCTCAAACTCACACTGATTCTCCTGCCTCAGCCTCCGAAGTGCTGGGACTACAGGTGGGGCTTTTTCTTGACTTAGATATCAGCAGAATTGCTCTTTCTTTTGCCGGTGACTTGATTCTTTGATGAGTTTTGGAAAAGTATTGACAATTTCTTTATAAATATTCCTTACTCTCTCTGTTTCTATTTCAGAGTCTTCATTTGTATGTACTTTAGACTTTTTATTTTTTACCATGTCCTATATGCCTTATATGCTCCCTTCCGTGTTTATAGAACTTTTCTGTTTCTGCCTAGATACTAGTCTACTGACTTTTTTTCCAGCTCATCGATCCTTCCTTCACCTGTATCTAATGTGTTGCTTCGTTCATAGGTTCAGGTTTACTATGTTTTTTAAAGTTCTGAAATCTGATTTTTTTTTTTTTTTCCGCAGGACCTGGGTTCAAACTCATGACCTTGCACTTGTGTGGCAGGCACTTGTGCCACAGAGCTATCTCCCTGGCCCCTGAAATCTGATTCTTTTTAATTCTGGTTTTCTTTTGAAACTGTTTCCTTTGTGAAGTACCTTTTTTTTTTGTCTTTTTGAGACAGGATGTCGCTATGCAGTTCAGGCTGGCCTTGAGCTCACTTTTGTAGCTCAGGCTGATCTTGAATTCACATCGTTCCTCCTGCTTCAGCCTTCCAAGTGCTGGGTTTACAGGTGTGTGCCACCACACCAGGCCGTGAAGTACAATTTCTTTTTTTCTTTTTTTCCCAGAACCGGGGATTGAACTCAGGTCCTTCTGCTTTCCAGGCAAGCACTTGTTGTACTGAGCTATCTGCCCATCTCATGTGAAGTACAGTTTTTTTTTTCTATTTTTTGAAGTACAATTTTGAACATTAGAAGTTTTTAACTGGTAGCTTTAGTATTTGGAACACCTCTGGGTTATATCTAGTTCTGTTATTCCTCTTAACCTTTTTTTTTTTTTTTTTTTTTTTTTTTTTTTTTTTTTTTTTTTTTTTTTTTTTTTTTTTTTTGCTTAACCGGGGATTGAACTCAGGCCTTTGTGCTTGCCAGGCAATCCTATTTGTTGATGTTCTCCTTTTTGTTTCTTGAGCGTATGCATTCCATGTGAATAGCTACAATGGGTTGAGAGATGCTTCCATATGCTCTATCACCTCATTTGGTTCAAGACAAGAGACTGTTGGCAAGTGCATTCCAGCTTTTTTAGTTCTTGGTGAGTTAACATTTTGCAGGCTTTGTGTGTAACTGGAGGTTGAAGAAAAGACTAATGTGCTCTCTGTCCATGACTTAGTATGCGCTTGCCACCACGCCCAACCATATTGTTTATGTACAGAATATATACATTAACATATTCCTCTGTTTCATGAGTGCCTTTTTGTCTAGATACTGGATATCCAAAATGTGATAAGGATAGCATATATAGCTTACATATTTCCTTGGTTGTGCAAAGAGGGGTGGAAGAAGGAATGGGGCCCATATAGTTTGGTTTGAGCAAGTTAAAGTAGGGGTAACAAAATTCTGGAACACTCGCCATTGTTGTCCGTGTGGGTAGAACTTGGGTAGGTGGCTTTGCCTGAGCATTCTAGCTACCCACTGTACTCTTATCAGAGCTCCATTTCTTGCATGCTTGGCTTGAGATCATGTTTATTCTTAATTTGGGTGGACTTTATTTATTTATGTATTTATTTTTGTGGGATTGGGGTTCAAACTCATGACTTTGTACTTGCCAGGCAGGCACTTGTGCCACGGAGCTATCTCCGCAGCCCCTGGGTGGGCTTTAGAGTCCTTAAATTCAACATCGGCCAAACTCATTTTTCTCCCAAATCTGTACCTCCTTTGTGAGGGGTGCTACTTCCTACCTGGTCAGGTAGACCAGACCCTCAGGCCTCTTTTCTGCACTCACCTCCTCCTGACAATTCCTAAGACCATAGCATGGACTTTTCCATCTCTCAGCAGTCATTTTAGACACACACACCCCCCTTTTTTAAACGTATCTGGTACAGTTACTACACAACTCGGAATCGTAGTGATGCCTCTGTTTTCACCCTTCCCAGCACTGGGATTACAGGTGTGCACCACCACATTTTTGCCTAGTGTGATCTGGATCCTTTTGTCTTCATCAGGCTGATTCCAGTGGGGGTTTCCTACCATCTCTGCAGGTCATTATTGGTTGCTGCAGAGGCCTTTTTAAAATGCAAATGTGCTTTCCTTTAGCTTAAAATGACTCCTAGAGCCCAGCTCATCTCTTTTTGGCTCCAGCAGCTTTCCTGTCTCTCCCCCACTCCTGTAGTACCCCATAGACAGATTCCTCGCCATCCTATAGCTTCTTTGTTGTGCTGTTCTTTTATATTGAGTCTTTCTTAACTATCTCCTGTTTGTTAGCTCTTCATGCTAGCTACTGCAAAGTAATTTGGTATGACTTTCTGGAGAACTGTTGTTAAAATGTGTCATACATGAAGCCCTGGGTTCCGTTCCCAATGCATGAGCATGTGCACTTGTGCATGTGTGTGACATAGTAATCTGCATTCTGTTCAGAAAACAGTTACTGGGCCAGGGAGATAGCTCGGGTTGGGGAGATAGCTCAGTGGCATAAGTGTTTACCTGGCAAGCTCAAGGTCCAGAGTTTGATCTCCACTACCAAAAAAAAAGAAAAAAGAAAACAGTTACTGCCTGGAAGAAATGTCATGCTTAATGGTATTAAAACTAGCGCTTTGTATATTTCTTGGTTTAACAACTTTAAGAGTTAAAATGTGCATAAAATACAGTACATTTTCCATACACAGCGTATGTACATCATCATCTGTGCAGGCTTGCCTGTCTCCCCTGTTTCTGAGGCACAGTTCTGACCATCTCATTTTTAGTGGTCCAAAGTGGGATGTTGGCTGAGATTGCAGACCTTTCCTCTGAATCTTTTTGCATTTCTCTTCCTGTGTCCTTCCTTCCACCTATTCATTTTATTGTCTATTGGGCTCACTGCCCAGGAATGTTAGGTTGGAAGCTGCAGAGTGATGATTTTCCCACTCTGTCCTTCGTTTGCTGGCTGATACATATCTGTAAAGAGGAGCAGTTTATCCCCTTTCTCTATCACTGTGGACACATTGTATTTGCTCAATGTTAGAATCGTCATTATAGTTGTATAGTAGTCGCTCATATTGTCTTTTCAGATTAGCTCCCGTGTTCTTGTGCCTAGGCCCCATTAGTTTGAAGTGTTTCATTGTTTTATGGCACCAAACCTTGTCCTCAGTCTATTTTGTGCTTTTTCTGCCTCAGATGTGAGATCCTTCCTCTAGGAACCTTAATTCCTGTCAGTGGCGTAATGATGCTTAGAAGTTATTACCTAGGGATTGTGCTCATCATCATAGGAATTAGCATCTTACAGGTTTTTAGTAGACAGCAAGAAAAAAATTTTATTGAAGGAAAACCCCTAATTTCGCATTGTTTATTTATACAGTAAAGCTTCATTCCTTCTTTGATTTTACATATATATGTGTGTGTGTGTGTGTGTGTGTATGTATGTGTGTGTGTATATATATACATATATATAGTCTTTTTGAGACAGGGTCTTGCTGTGCAGTTCAGGCTGGCCTTGAGCTCACTTTCGTAGCCCAAGCTGGTCTCAAACTCACACCGATCCTCCTGCCTCAGCCTCCCAAGTGCTGAGATTACAGGCGTGTACCACCATGCTGGACTTTGATTATATTTTTGATAATCCTGATTTTTAATAACATGATTTTACTCATCCCATGATATACATAAAATGGCTCCAGAATTTTAATAACTTCTTTTTGTGACACTGGAGGTTGAACTTAAGGCCTTGGTATTGAGCTACACTCGCAGGACCCCTTCACACACCACACCTCCTTTTAAATTTTGGAGACAGGGTATTACTGAGTTGCCCAGGTTAGGTTCCTATTTATGGTCCTTTGTCTCAAGTCCCCCAGAGGGCTGGGATTTATGCGTGTGCCACCTCACTCAGATCCTTGTATTTGTGCTGGATGTGATGGTGCTTGCCTATAGGCAGAGGCAAGAGGATCATAAGAGTTTGAGGCCACCCTGGGCTATATAATGAGTTCAAGGCCAGCCTGAAATATATAGCAAGATGAACAAAAAACCCTTCCTATTTATTCTTTTTTTAAATGAATTTTTTATTTTGTTGGTACATTTTAGATACACATAATGACAATATTCATCATATAGAATTTGTACCTGTAGCCAGGCATGGTGGCGCACGCCTATAATACCAGCACTTGGGAGGCTGAGGCAGGAGGATGGTGTGAGTTTGAGACCAGCCTGGAATACAAAAGGGAGCTCAAGGCCAGCCTGTACTGCATAGGGAGATCCTGTCTCAAAAAGACAAAAAAAGACAAAAAAAAGAATTTGTACCTGTAAATGGGGTATCTTGTTTCTTTTTTTCCTATTCCTCCCTTCCCTCAGCCCCTCTTCTGCTCATTTACAAAAAAAAATCTTTATTCCATTTTTTCCCTTCTATTCTTTTTTTCTTGGCCTTCACACCCCCCCGCCCCCATATGAACCTTTTCTTCTCATTTCTCAATATCTAGTATACATTTTGGTCCTTATTTATTCTTTGGATTTCTCACACCAGAGAAACCATGTGATAGTTATACATGTGTGCCTAATGGTGTCCTTTTTCCCCACAGCCCCGCCAGCATTTATTGTTGGTTAATTTCTTGATAATAGCGGTTCTTTCTGGAGATGGAATGTGTTATTTTAATTTCTCAAATGACATTAAGTGACTTTAAAGATTTTTTAATACATTTATTTGCCACTTTTACTTCTTCATCTGAGAAGTGTCTGCTCATTTCAGACGCCTGTTTTTGGATTTTTGCCTTTACATTTGTGGGGAGGTCTGATTTTTCGAGTTCTTTATATATTCTAGATTTCAGCTCTTTGAGTAATAGCTGGCAATTTTTTTTTCCCTACACTGTGGTGTATCTCTTCACTCTATTGGTGGTTTTCTTGCAGTGCAAAAACTTTTTAATATGTGATTTCACATATTAATATGTGATTTCACATTTTAATATGTTGATTCTTCATGATAGTACCCTTGCTATTCTCCTTCCTCTTCCTCTTCTTCTTCCTCCTTCTCCTCCTCCTCCTTCTTCTTCTTATTATTTGTACTGAGAATCAGGCTCAGGACCTTGCTATTGCCAGGCAGGTGCTTGTGCCACTGAGCTATAGCCTGGGCCACCATTGGGGTTTTGTTTCATAAAGTCTTTGCTTACACCAGTGTTTTCAGGAGTTCTACGTAGTCTGTCTTCCAGCAGATTTAGTGTTTGTTTTAATATTTAGATCTTTGATCCATTTTAATTTTAGTTTAATGCATAATGGCTCCAGTTTTAATCTTTAGCATGTGGAAAACCAGTTATGAAACAGGCTGTCTTCCTTCCAGTGAAGGTGTTTGGCACGTTTGTCAAAGATAATGTGGTTGAGTAAATATGTCTGGAGTTGTTCCTGCATCTTGTAATCTGTCTCACTGATCCTTGGGTTTGTTTTCTGTTGTTGTTGTTTGCCAGTACCATGTTGTTTTTATCACAGTAATTTTGTAGTATAATTTCAAGTCAGAGATTGGTTGGATCCTTCTCTGGTTTTGATATCAGAGTAATGCTTTCAGGAATGAATATGGGAGCCAGGCATGGTATTGCATGCTTGTCACCTCAGCACTTGGGAGGCTGAGGTGGTAGGATTGTTGTAAATTCAAGACCAGCCTGGGCTACAAATTGATTATTTAAGGCCAGCCTGAACTGTGTAGCAAGACCCTGTCTCAGACTAAAAAAAAAAAAGGAGGGGGGTGAATTCGGTGATTCTCCCCTCCTTTCAGTTTCATTAAAGAGTCTGAATAAGTGGCAGCATTATGTTTTCCTCTAAATTTCTTATAGAATTCAGAAGTGAATCTGTTGGAGCCTGGGCTTTTTCGTTGTTGTTGTTGGTAAATTTTTAATTACATGTTCACCTTCATTGCTGATAACTAACTAGTTTATTTAGAATTTTTGCATCTTCTTAATTCAACTTTAGTAGTTTACATATATATCTAAAAACCTGTCCATTTCTTCGTTTTCTATTTTATTGGAATACATGTTCTCAAAGTAGGTTTGGTTTTGATGATCTTGATAGCTGTGGGATTTGTCATAATTTCACCTTTTTCATTCCTAGTTGTATAGGTTTGAGTTTCTTTCTTTGAGTGACTTGTCAGTTTTATTTAATCTTTCAAAGAACCAGCTCTGTGATTCATTGATTCTTAGTCTATTGTTTTAACTTCTGCTCTGATCTTTTTTTGGCTGGCTCAGGCTACCTTAAGCGTGGGTGTGGGGATCAAATTGCTGTCCCCTGTGCCTGACTGGGATTGCCTGTGCAGGTGTTTAAACCACTGAGCTAACCTGAAAGTCTGCTGCTCTGATCTTTGTAACTTTCATTGTACAAGTTTTAGGCTTGACTTGCTCTTCTCTAGAAGCTTGAGGTTTAACATTAGGTTGTTTGAGTTTGCTCTATTTTTCAGATATGTATATTCACTACTCTAATTTTCCCTTGTAAGACTGCTTTCTTTGTGTCCTGTAGGTTCTAGTATGATGTATTGGCATTATCATTTTTTTTTTTTTTTTAATTATTGCTGGCTCAGCCTGCCCTAGGGGTGGAGCTGGTGCAGCATGTGGTGCTGGGGATCAAATCGCAGTCTCTGCGGTTGCCTAAGCTTTCCTAAGCAGACATTTTAGATTGCTGAACCATCTTGCTGGCCCTGGCATTATCATTTAAATTTTTTTTTTTACATTTTTTTATTTGTTTTATTATGGCCTGCTCAGCCTGCCCTGGGGGTGGGGGCTGGTGCAACATGTGGTGCCGGGGATTGAACTGTGGTCCCTGCAGTTGCCTAAGCTTGCCTAAGCAGGCACTTTAGACCGCTGAGCCATCTCACCAGCCCATCATTTAATTGTAGAAACTGTGTAATTTCTTCTTTAATTTCATCTATGACCCATTGGTTGTTCATGAGGGTGTTAATATCCATGTGTTTCTTTTTTTTTTTTTTTTTTTTAACTTTATTTATTTAATGGCTGACCGAGCCTGCCCTGGGGATGGGGCTGGTGCAGCATGTGCCAGGAATTGAACCGGGTCCCTAGGGTTGCCTAAGGAGGCGCTTTAGACAGCTGAGCTATCTCGCCGGCCCTATCCATGTGTTTCTGAAGTTCTTGGAGTTTTTTGCTATTGATTTCCAGTTTCATTGCACAATGGTTTGATAATATTCATGGACTGATTTTGTTTCCTTTGCATTTACTTAACCATGTTCTATGAGCAATAATGTGGTCTGTTGTGGAGAATGTTCCATGTGCAGCTGAAAACAATGTGTATTCTGATGTTCTGGGGTAGAATACTCTGTAAACATCTACTAAGTCTGTTTGGCTCAAAATTTGTCTCAGTTCTGATATTTTCATTGTTGATTTTTTTATGTAGTTGACTCATCCATTTGTAACAGATTATCTCATTTCCACATTATGTTTTACTTATAGTATTCTTTCTGATCCTTAGGCAATCTCAGTCTTGATATACCAGGAAAAACAACTGATTAGAACAATTAGCTTACCTTAGCTAAAGTAATACAATCAGCAATAACAATAGCATCAAACACAATCTAGAAAATGACAAACAGTGATAATTATTA
>PVKN010037013.1:0-11324 GCA_004027915.1 Capromys pilorides
ATATCTTATATCTTCTCTATATGCCCATGTAACTAAAGAAGGAGACAGATATTCATGTAATTGAAAAAGTGGGTTCTCAGAAATTATTCATAAAATTTGTCATTAGTCATATGTTTTAAGCCTAGAAGACCTGACCAGAGAACTACTGTCACCTTTTTGTTTGTTTTGATCAAGATCTTGCTTTATAGTGCAGGCTGGCATTGAACTCATTATGTGGCTCAGGCTTGCCTTGAATTTATGGTGATCCACCCTCCTGCCTCCGCCTCCCGGTCCTGGAATTACAGGTGTATATTAGCATGTCTGGTTTTCTGAAGGAACTGCAATGCTTTGAGTTTAGCTTAAGGCCTAAAATATAACAGTTTACTAACTGTAGTTTTACTTTTTTAAAAAATTTATTGCGTAAGTTAAATTTTACTTTAAGAAACAAGGGTCATACTACAATGCCCAGGCTGATTTAAACTTCTGGGCTCAAGCAATCCTGCCTCAATCTCCCAAGTATCAGAGGTTATATACTGCCATCCTGCTTGGCAATTTATTTTATTTATTTTATTGAACCCAGGGCCTCTGTACAGAGCTGTATACACAACCTTTTCTTTCTTCTTTTTTGTTTTTGACTTTGCAACAAGCTCTTGCTAAATTGTCCAGGCTGGGCTGGAACTTGTGATCCTTCTGCTTTAGCCTTGCAGAGTGCCGGGATTGTAGGCAGGCACCACCACTTAAAGCTTCACCTTTATTTTTAAACAAAAGGAATTGTAGTTATGGCAAAGAGTGTTCAATTTTAGTTAACCCAAACTCATCGTGGAAGATGTTCCAAAGTCAACTGTACAGTTAGTAATTTTTCAGAACACTAAGTCCCTCTATGAAGGTGTTCCCAGACTGAAACATTACATTAGTAACACCCAAGTTCCACTTCAATAGACTGAAGCATGCATCCTTGGCACTCACATCTGTAAAGTAGCAATAATGATGCTATTACAACAGTTTTAAAGGTTAAAAGAGATAATACAATAGATGCTTAGTGTAGAACATGATGCATAGTTTTTTAAATAGATGTTTGCTGTTTTTGTTTCTTTTTTTAGTTTTGGAAAGCACACAGCCTTGAGCAGGCTGAAAAAGTGCCAGCGAGCTGCATCTCCTGCCTGTGATTTTAAATACTGTATAGAGAGCTGCTTGCCTTCACCTGTATTCCATCCTGCTCTAAACTCTTAAGTCAAGATTCAAAGCAGATGGGCGGAGGCCAAAGCCTCACAGAGCCTTCCAGCAGCTGTCCTAATGGTTGGTACCTGTGCCAATTTGAGGAGTTTAGAAGTTTAACCAAGGGACTCAGCAGGGGACTAGGGTCCTCACTTCCTAAGCAGCCTCATCCTGTGCAGAAGGAGGGCAGGAGAATGTTGTGAGTGCTACTCCTCTGGGGTAGCCTGAAGAAAGAGGCTTGCTCTCCCCACTTTTTGCTCTTGGCGCTTTTGCTGTCCTCTGCTGTCCTGAACTCTTGCCCCCTGTGCCACGTCACTCTGCTTTGCAACCAGCTCATATGGATTGAAACCTCCACCAACTTTGAGCTAAATAAACCCTCCCTACCTTAATTTTGGATATCTGGGTATTTTGTCCCAGCAATGAGAGAAAAGTAACTGAGGGTGGCACCTACATTTCAGGTTTTGTGATCTTTGGTGGGTGTAGTTTACAAAAGGTGTGCTCTTTTGACCATGACAAGAGTGCTTCCAGGGAAAACCCTCCTAAGGACCCTCTTCTGTCTCTCAGACTAAAGCTTTCTTTTGCCCAATAAATATATTCTGTTCTTAAAAAAAAAAAAGAGCTCTTGCCCTGTACTTTTTTATTTGTGTGTGTGTATGTATTTCAAAATTATGACTTTAAGCCTTAAGGATAAAAGCCAGAAAAACTTAGTTTTTGCCAGAGAGTAAGTTGTCCTCTATAAAATCCTAAATTGACTTAATCATTCTTCAATGTTTGAGTTTTCCCTCAGTAACAATCAACTACTACATGCACCCAAAATACTTATTTGTAAATGTAATAATTTCCTTGGTTCACCCAACAAGCAGTTCACTGGATCTGTACTTTATGAAGCCTGGCATGGAAACAAACATAGAGAAAGAATAAATGTGTTGGTGAATACATGGTTCAAAACAAAACAACGTACAGCCGTGGGGAGCCTCTGCCACCTAGGACTTGGCATTCATGCTGACCAGAAACTCTAAGCATCTGCCCTGGTAATTGACACCCAGGCCCCAAGGAAATGCTACTCCACATTCTTGTGCTGTGTCCTCAAAACAAAAGGCAATGGTGTCTGAAGGTCACAAAGACTCCAGGTTTGTGATGCTGGTGACATTTGAAATGGACAAAACTTTATAGTGCAGGTGGACTTGAGTAATGGAATTTCTTGTCCTTAAGGGGAAAACCAAATTAATTTATCATATCTTATCTGATATGAGGACAAGGTGTGTATACTGGCCTGGGGAGGCAGTATTGGGGACTGAACACAGGGCCTTCACACTGAGTTACATCCCCCATCCCTTTTTATTCTGAAACAGTCTCCATAAGTTACCCAGGCTAACCTTAGACTCCTGGTCCTTTTGCATCAGCTTGGATTACAGGCACATGCCTGTCATCTGTGTGCCAGGACTACAGGCACGTGCCAGCACTCTTGGCTGGATTTGCTTTATGTTTTATTTTTGAGATAGCGTCTTGCTTTGTAGTGCAGGCTGACCTCAAACTGGCAGCAATCCTCTTGCTTCAGTCTCTTGAGTGCTGAGATTATAGGTGTTCACTGGCACCAGGCCCAGTTGGATTTGCTTTAATATATATATTTTAAATCTTATTTATGTATTTATTTATCATTTATTTGGTACAGGGTTTCGCTACACAGCTCAGACTCATAGTGATGCTCCTGTCTTAACCTCCTCAGTGCTGGATTACAGGCATGTACCACAGTTTGCTTTCTAAAAAGTTTCTGTTTTTGTTTTTTTGTTACTGGGTCTGCTAGGTAATTCATGCTGCCCTTGAACTCACTATGTAGCCCAAGCATGCACTACTATGTCCAGCTTTAAATTTTAAAAATATTAATTTTAAAGGATTTTTTTAACTTGAGATTATTTTCTGACTCTGATAGCTCAGTGTACATACTCTAACCTAAAAAGACCTTTGAAGAAACAGAGCAGCATATGCCATTTTGCTTTGCTTTCTCCTTTTTTTAATTTAATTTTTTTAAAGTGTGCGTGTGTGTGTTTCTGGGGACTGAACTCTGGACCTCCTGCATGTTAGGGAAATGCCCTGCCACTGAGCGACATCCCCCCAGTCTTTGCTACTTTCTTCAGCTGTAATGTGCTGAGCACCAGGAATTTGAAAGTGCTGCTGACAGACAGCAGACTGACCCTTAGAGAGTTTGCGTGGGCTGAAGCAAGTACAAAGGTGTTGTGTACAGGTGAGAGAAGGGTGCTCACCCCAGGACTGAGTCTCTCAGGCCAGGCCTTCTAGGGGGTGCCATACACATTCCTGGACCAGGCTGAGTAATCCAGGGGGAGAATCTTGGAGAAGACAAGAGGACTCCAAAACAAACTCATTACCTGTAGTTATTTTTCCTGCTTAGAAAAGCAATATATGTTCTAACAGAAATAGCAAAAGCCCTCCGTAGTCCTCCCTGTTTCTGCTCACTATCCATGCCTAGTGCTGCTGACACAAAGGATTTTGTTGTTGTTGTTACAGTGATCAAACTCAGGACCTGGAGTTTCCCAGGCAGGAACTTATGCTGCTGAGCCATCTCCCTGGCAGGTTGCTTTGTTTTGTTTTTTATTTTTTTATATATTCTTTTTCATATTTTACTTTATTTTATTTTTATTTTTGTGGTACTGGAGGTTAAACTCAAGAATCCGCGCTTGCCAGGCAGGTGCTTATTCTGCTGAACTATTTCCCCAGCCCTCATATTTTTTTATTATTATTATTATTTATTTGTTTGCTTGTTCTGTTTGTTTGTTTCTTTATTTATTTATTTTGTGGCTGGCTCAGCCTGCCCTGGTGGTGGGGCTGGCGCAGCATGTGGTGCCGGGGATCGAACCGCAGTCCCTGCAGTTGTCTGAGCTTTCCTAAGCAGGTGCTTTAGACCACTGAACCATCTCGCCGGCCCCTGCTTTGTTTTGCTTTGTTTTGTTTTGTTTTGTTTTGTTTTGTTTTGTTTTGTTTTGTTTTGTTTTGTTTTGAGGTAGGGTCTTCCTATGCAGTTCAGGATGGCCTGGAACTCACTTTATAGCCCAGGGTGATATCGAACTTGCAACGATCCTCTTGTCTTGGCCTCCTGGGTGCTGGGATTACAGGAACGCACCACCAAGCCCGGCTAGTGAAGCAGTTTGAAGGCAAAGGTCAGTACTCGTCCTCCAATCAATAGGGGGCAGCAGGCAGCAAGTCTTGCGGCCCGCGCTGCCTCTCTTGGAGACGTCCTGCTCGTAATCAGCCGCGCTACATACTGCGCCTGCGCAGGAGTTCCGGCCTTTTCTCCCCCTGTGGTGCTGCTGGCCCTGCAGGTCTGTGTAGAGCCGCGGACGCGGGTCTATATTACACAGGATGGTAAGTGGGTGCCTCGATTCCAAGGGTGCGCAAGTACAGGGTTCCCCGTCCGTGCTCGGACGCCAGCGAAAGGCCTGGGCTGGGCGATGCAGGGCTTGGATGGCATCAGATCCTCGGCTTTGCTGTGGTCGGCCTGCGGCTCCCAGCGTGGCCTTAATGGCTGCCGCCCAGTGCGCTAGCTTGCGGGGGAGGGGTGGGTGAGGAAGGGTAACCCAGCTGGAGCTCGGGCCGGGAGAGGGTGTGCTTAGTCGACGGCCCGCACAGATGTTGCTGGCTTGTCGGAAGGGGCACCGGCAAGCAGCCGGGCGGGGAAGCTGCTTGTCTTCGGCTCCCGGTGGGGGATGTGGGAGTAGAGACGGAGTGCGCTCCTCGGGCGCGGCGCGGCGCGGCCCCCGGCTGCTTCGTGCGGTTTCCAAGAGGACGCTGTGCTCGACTAGTCTGGCAAAGAATGTCCCTAGGCAAGGAAACTGACTTTTACAGAAGCCAAGACTGTCAGTGGCGCTAGGAGTCTGTGGCCCATTCTCCAAATGGCCCACGGAAGGACCCCGGAAAGGCGGCCGTTTCATTTGGGGTACGCGTCTCCTGCTCCCAGTTAGTGGCTGGCCTAAATGATAAATGGTTGTCGGGATAGGACACCAACGATGGGGTCAGGTATTGCTGTGGTTGGTAGAAAGCCATGTTTTAGTGGGGAGTGATAGCTGACTTTGGTCTTGCCGGTGAAGTGTGATGAAAGGCGGTTTAGGCACGGCAGTGAAGTCCGCAGCCTGAGGAGCTTTAAAGTGGGAAATAGTGTTTGGAGCGGATGGGCGTTTGGCTGCTGTGTGGATCAGCGGGTCGCAAAAGTTTGTACTACTTGTCGATGAGAAAACGCGTACAGAGGCTATTTAAAAAGTAGAAGTAATACTTTTGTATCTTTTGAATTAATAAATTGGATTCTGCGTTTTCCGTGTTGCTTTCCAGGAGCTGTGTAGTGAATCCTTTTTTACCGTGACAGGTGAAAAGTAGAAGCGTTTATTGATCCCAGTAAGAAATAGATGCCACAGAAGTTGGCAGTTTATGTATTTGCTTTTTCTGTTGTTGTTGATTTGTCTTTTTGCGGGACCAGGGTTCAAACTCACGACCTTGCACTTGCCAGGCAGACTCTTGTATCACGAAGCTATGTCCCCAGCCTGTATTTGCTCTTGAAAGGGTACTTTTGTTAATTGATGTCATAAGTATATGTCAAAATATCTATCAACATTTTAATAACACTTTTCTTTCTTTAAGGGTTTTGTTAAGGTTGTCAAGAATAAGGCCTACTTTAAGAGATACCAAGTGAAGTTTAGAAGACGACGAGGTATGGACAGGTTTCATCTTTTAAAGCATTAAAACAATGCTGTTTTATCGTAGACTATCCTTTTTTTTTCTCTTTTTTCTTTCAGAGGGCAAAACTGATTACTATGCTAGGAAACGCTTGGTAATACAGGACAAAAATAAGTACAACACACCAAAATACAGGATGATAGTTCGTGTAACTAACAGAGATATCATTTGTCAGGTAAGTTATATTTTGGACTCCTGCAGTGGGTGGTAATCTTTTCCCTTCACTACTGGAGAATGTATTTGGGAAGCGCAACACATGTTAAATATGTTAGGTAATCAACTGCTTGGACATGTATTTTGTGTTTTAGGACAGCGTCTTACTACATAGATTGGACTTTTAGTGATCCGCCTGTGTTCAGCCTCCCATGAGCTGTGATTACAGATGTGTGCCACGACTCCCAGCCTCAACTGCCGACTCAGTACACCCTGTGGGCGAGGCCCTGCATACCAGGCAGGGAATTGAACCTGGCCAAGCAGGCGCTCTAATCCACTGAGTTATTTGGCCTGCCCTTGTGCTTGGGCATCTTGATCTATTTTTATCTTACTTCCATTTTCTAATTTGGAGAAAGTCTTTTATGTATATGAGTAAGATGGACAAATAAATGGGATAAAGCAGAAAGCTCTTCCCACTGAGTTACAGTAAAAGTTTGTTCTTTTATTTATTTTTTTGAGACAGGGTCTCTGCTATGCAGTTTAGGCTGGCCTTGAGCTCACTTTTATAGCTCAGGCTGGTCTCGAACTCGCACTAATCCTCCTGCCTCAGCCTCCCAAGTGCTGGGATTGCAGGCATGCACACAAGTTTGTTCTTGGCCGACTCCTATTACTATGTGGCTTTACGTGCCATTGAAATCATTAAAGAGGTTTAATGAGACCCTTAAGACTTATATTTGCTTATTGCATTGCTTCAAATAGCTTTTAATAAATGTACAAAAGTCCTATATGAAAGAATTTCAAAAGCACCAGTTCATTGGTTTCAAGAACTGATGTCAAGGGTACAATTGATAGTTGAGTTTTGGCCTTCTTTTGTAGAAGGTGGACAAATTTTTTTTTTTTTTAAGTACAGGATCTCACTACACAGCTCCGGAGGTAGTGAGTGATTCTCCTTTTTTCAGCTTCCCAAGCCTTGAGATTACAGGTGTGCACCATGCCCACCACCTCAGAGTGCCCCCTCTGGGGCTGGCATGACACAGAGATGACAATGGAGATCGAACCCCTGCCTCCTCGCCCGTTAGTTGTGGTTTGAGGCGAGGTCTTTGTGATTAAGGCTGACTTTGAACTCACTGTGACCCAGGCTAGCCTCACATCAATCTTGCTTCACTCTCCCAAGTGTTAAGATTACAAGCATGTGGCCCCATGCCCATCTGACAAATCCATTTTCTGCACAGGTTTTTCACTGTGTAGGTAGTTTCTTCATATCTACTTTTAGGTACTAAACATGAGGTCCCTAAAACTTGATTGAATTCAGCCTAAGTTCTAAAGGTATTTTTAAAGTAATTGGGTATCACTTTTGGACTTACAAAAGTATAACAATTTAACAGTTAATGCAAGCCGGGCGTGGTGGCACACACCTATAATCCCAGCACTTGGGAGGCTGAGGCAGGAGGATCAGTGTGAGTTCAAGACCAGCCTGGGCTGCAAAAGTGAGCTCAAGGCCAGCCTGAACTGCACAGTGAGACCCTGTCTCAAAAAGACCACAAAACAAAACAAAAAAACCCTGTTAATACAGCTAAGAACCTTTTTATAGAGAAAGGAACTTGAGTATAATTTATGCAAAGCTTGCATGTATTTGGAAATTTTAGCTTTACATACTGTGACATTCTTTGGTCAAGTGTTTACAGATAACCTAAGTCCACTCAGTACACAGCTGCTCAATTGTTACATAATTGACCAAGTCATAAGTTATAGTTGGAGGTGGGTTGATTAAAAATTTTTAAGTGATACAGAATTGTGTTAAGCGTTTTAAAATTTTTTGCGTTGAAAAAGAAGACAAATAATGAAACAGTGAAAGCAAGAGATTACTAACCTGACATTTCTTTTTTGAACTATAGATTGCTTATGCCCGTATTGAAGGGGATATGATAGTTTGTGCAGCATATGCACATGAACTACCAAAGTATGGTGTGAAAGTTGGCCTAACAAATTACGCCGCCGCGTACTGTACTGGCCTGCTGCTGGCCCGCAGGGTATGTATAAGGTGACTGATAGCTTTTTGGAACTGTCTTTGGGATGCTTGAATGTGGCTGGAGGAGAGCGCTTACTGTTGCTCTGTGGCTTAGCAAGGATGATCACCGTATAAATACAAAGTGTAGTGAGATGGCAACATGCTTTCTAGTTATCTAGTTGAAGCATTTGCTTTTGTTATTTTCTGTCCTGTATATGTGTATATCTGAACCAGCTTCATCTAAAAGAAAGTTTTGCAGTGGTGATAGATTTGTAATTCATCTGGTGGAGTAGCCACTCATCTCCTGTGACTATTTAAACACTTGAAATGGGCTAATGCTGTTGAGGAACTGGTTTTTTTGTTTAATTTTTTTGCCTTTTTGAGAAAAGACAAGGTTTCCATATAGAGGCTGGCCTGAAATTAGCAGTCCTCCTGCCTGAGATTTCTATGAGTTTTAACTTGAATTCAAAAAGCCTTTTGTGAGTAGTGACTGTTTAGCCAGCACTGGCTACTCTATATGTCTGGCTACCCAGGTATAGGGCTAGATCTTTGGATTGTTGGCATGCATTAAAAACTCAAACTTGTACAGATTCTACATAAGGCATCTTGAGAGTTTGTATTTTGATAGGATGCCCTAAGTAGTTTATGCACATTAAAGCTTATCTTCTACCATTTGGCACATGGGCATTGATGCGAAGTTTCATTTTTGTTTTAGGTACTTTTATGCCTAAAAGTAACTAAAGCAGGTGCTTTATTTTTTTTTTTTAAAGCTTAATTGTTTGGTATAGTGTTACTATGTAGCTCCGACTCGTAGTGATCCTCCTGTCTCACCCTCCCCAGAGCTGGGATTGCAGGTGTGCCCCAGCACACCTGGTTTCACTGGGTGGTTTGGGGCCAGCATGGTATAAAGTACCATAGGGATAGGTTTTGGGTCCCTGCACTTGCCCGGCAGGCACTTAGACCACCTAGCTATCTCAGCCCTGGCAGCATTTTTATTTTTTTTTTATTTTTATTTTATTTTTTATTTTTTTTGTCTTTTTGAGATGGAGTCTTGCTATGCAGTTCAGGCTGGCCTTGAACTCACTTTTGTAGCTCAGGCTGGTCTGGAACTTGAACTGATCCTCCTGCCTCAGCCTCCCAAGTGCTGGGATTACAGGCGCCTGCTACCATGCCCAGTCTCCATTGGCCCCTAGGGCCAGCACAGCACGCCAGAGATTGAACCGCAGGTGCTTTAGTTCTTTGAGCTATCAGGCCGGTCCCCTGGCAGCATTTCCTGTATGCGTTATATTAATCCAGGTTGGAATAAAGATTGGATTTTGCCATATTTTTGTTACCTTACTTACTGGCTTTTGCAGTGTAGTTGTCAATCATATGTACTACTGTTCCACATCATGGGCTATAAATGTGTTTGAGGAGAGGGCACCATTATCAAATATGAGAGCAACTTGGTGCAAAGAAAGGTACAAGCTCAGTGAAACTGGCTAGGTGAAAGCATAGCAGCAGTGGTCCACATTAAAGTAACTGGAATGTATGGTACAAATGATCTCGTCAGCTTAGGAACCTACCCTTGTAATTTCCTTACAGATTATTACATAAAACCATGTATGATTTTATATTGAACTATTGAATTATAGTCAGATAAGACTGAAAAATATGGGGATTCTCTTGAGTAAATGTAAGGATCAAATTAAGTATTACATAGTTGTGAATTGTTTTAGAGTGGTTTGAAAATATTAAATAGGCATTTATATCAACTTTTTTGTTAACAGCTTCTCAATAGGTTTGGCATGGATAAGATCTATGAAGGCCAGGTGGAGGTGACTGGAGATGAATACAATGTGGAGAGCATTGATGGCAAACCCGGTGCCTTCACCTGCTATCTGGATGCAGGCCTTGCCAGAACTACAACTGGCAATAAAGTGTTTGGAGCCTTAAAGGGTGCTGTGGATGGAGGCTTGTCTATCCCTCACAGGTAATAAGCAGTATTCAAGAGCCCAGTAGTTCCTTGATTCTACCTGGCACAACTGTAAAAATCACTGAAGCTATTAAAATAGCTATAGTTGAATACCTACTCTGTCCTCGTACTGTGCAAAAGGAACTTTGCACAGGAGGAATTGTAACCCATAAAGAGACTAGGAGCTCAGGGGTAATGATGTATTCAGGGTTTTGGGGCTAATAGATGGAAGGAAGGAAAACAGTCTTTTGCATATGACTTAATTTTGGTTAGAGGTGAATAGCTGTTCTTTCCCGGTATGTTTTCTTTTTCCTTTGGTACACTGGGATAAGGAACAATGTAGATCTAAAAAGTTTACAAAAGATTCCTAAATATTCAACTGGAAATAGAATTTCAGGCAATTCTTGGTAGCTTCTTTGGTTTCAGATGCATAGAGGCATATCAAGCCCCTACCCCCAGATTGAACTCAGGGCCTTAGAACTAAACTATGGCCTGGTCTTTTATTTTGAGCCAGGATCTCGCTGAAGTGCTGAGGTTGCAGGCATGGGCCACCACAGTTGGCTCATCTGTTAAATGTTTTTGCATGTTTTGTTACTGTCTGTAACAGCTGCAAATGAGTGCATTGTAAATTCATCTCTGTTTAGAAACAAGATAATGAAGTACAACGATTTCCTTAATTACAGTCTTGTACAGATTGTTCCCCTTTACTTTGAGTCTCCACTGAGAAATGGCAGAATTTGGGGAATAAGCTTTGAAACCTCTTCCTATGCTAATACAGAATTTGTAGTGGTAAACAGCTGTGGTAATTGTTCTTCAAGGTGTTTGTGGTGGGATACAGTGATATACACGTGTATGTGGAAGTGTAAGGATCATATTTGAACCCAAGGGTTTGAAACCTATGGAGGAGGGGTGTGTGTGAGGTATGTTTCTGTTCTCTTTCTGGAATTCAGGGATGAGCTGCCAAGTGATGATAGCCCACCAACTGAGCAGTCAGTAGTTGGTCCTTTGGTTGCATATGATGTAATAATTGTTTCAAGACGGGACTGATGGCAGCTACTGAGGTGAATTCCTATCAGTGAACTTACTTCAGTTCATCTATACTAAAATACGAAAAAATTTATTTTAGTACCAAACGATTCCCGGGTTATGATTCTGAAAGCAAGGAGTTCAATGCAGAAGTACATCGGAAGCACATCATGGGTCAGAATGTTGCAGATTATATGCGTTACCTAATGGAAGAAGATGAAGATGCTTACAAGAAACAGTTCTCTCAGT
>PVKN010037014.1:0-11317 GCA_004027915.1 Capromys pilorides
CACACCCACAAAACCCTCACACCATTGCGTTAGACATATTGTATTCAATCTTTCACTAACCAAAGAGAAAAAGGTGTGGTGATTTGCCTACCTGCTAGCTACCACGATGAGGTGCAGTGTCCTAGTTTCTGACCTTATCTACCCCTAAGTTTTGCCTACTCTAATGTGATGGTCTGAATAAGGCCAGTCCATGGAAGTGTGAGCACTGGGATAAATTCAGAACTGTCCTCATCATCCAGTTGTGAGGTCTGAATAACATAGCAATGACAATGCCTGGATGAGTTCAGCAATTATTGGTTGCAGTATTAACTCATTAAATAGCTATTATTAGTATTTTCCTCAGGAAAGGTTATTATCTATTTCATGGGTGTGGGAACTTTGCTCCATTTACTACAAACTCACAAGTGACTCAGTCTAGGGATTTCATAAATTCTTACTAAATCAGAAATTAACATAATTTTAAACCAACTTAAACTACTCATATACTGGACAATTTGTGAACATCTTGACCTCATTTTTTCCCCTTGATCCAACTAAGTTCCATTCTTTCCAAGTTCTCATCCCTGACTGTCCCCAATTTTCTTCCCTTTTCCTTCCTTTTGAACTGTTGTTATTATTTTGGGGGCTGGGAACTGAATTCAGGGGTTCATACATACAAAGTACATGCTTTACAACTGGGCTACACGCTAAGCCCTGGACTTTCAAACTTCTCAGGCTTGACAGAGGCAGTCTATAAGGAGTGGCAGCCTCTGGTTCTTGCTTGTCTGTGTAAAGGTGGAAACCTTACCCCAGTTGACACCTTCAAAACAAACTACCACCAGTCTCACTGATATCTGCAAACATTAGATGGCTTTGTCAGAGGTGGTGACCCCAGGCCCTGGACATACGCAGTGAAAAATCTCCCTTGCTTTTGTAGGAATAGATGGCAATCCATGCCATGTGTTCCTTTCATTCGTCGAGATTCGGAGGTCAGAGCAAACAGAGGCAACTTCAGTGAACAGGCTGCAGAGGCTTGAGTAGTTAACGCACTGGCACCACCAGGAGGCGCCCAGCCCCGGCTTCTCGACCACCCCCTCACCAAGGCAAGGTGAGGATCTTGTCACTCACTTTCCAGCTGCTCCTTCCTGGTGAGTTGTCCAGGGTAGATATCAGATCTTCAATCAAATTATCCTTTTTATTTTGGAGGGAATTGTCTTTTTTAAAATCACATCTCACATCTTAAGTTGCTAAAAGAAGAACTGCCATGTCTTTATTCTTTAGCTGTGAGTCAAGTCCTGGACACCCGGAGATGTGGTTGACTCAGCCCAGGAAGATTGTCCTCCATGGGCTTAGCCTGTTGTGTTTATCTTCATCAGGATGCAAGGGGACCAAGAGAAAACCAGCTAATCATCATTCTACGCTCGCTCGTGTTCATAGTCATCGCATGGTAGAATAATTTTTAAGAGACACAGTGAATAATGTGGCAACTGTTTTACCTTAAATGGATGGTTCACTACAGAATCACCTGGAAGGCTTGTTGAAAATGGATTATGAGTAAAATGCATGACCTAAAAGTCCCAGGCTTTTAAATTCAGCTTTTTACTCTTTAAATGAAGCAGTTTCTACAATTTAACTGCTCTTCTTCATTTCCAATGGGTGTCTGTCAGAAAGACTGAGAAGGAAAGTATACTCGGAGGGACATTTGTCCCAGAAGCTGTGGAGGCTGAGGCAGGAGGATAAGTTTGAGCCCAACCTACGCAACTTAGTGAGATCCTGTCTCAAAAAAACAAAACAGCTCAGTGCAAATTCCCAAGGTTTAATCCCCAGTGCTGAAAAACAAAAACAAAACAACTACAAAGACTTTACATTATTTATAAATTTAACAATTTGAATATTAAAAAGGACATGTAAGTCACAACCAAAATTTCCCCAAACTCTGCAATTTTTTAAAGCTATATAAAAATAAATATAGATTTTTACAAATAAACATGTTTAAAAGTTAGATATCCCTGGTTGTTTTGTTTTCCAAGGCTGCCCTTCTGTAGGTGGCACACAACAGCTAAGGTGAAAGCTCTTCCAACCTTTATTCATTTGTGTAAGGAGACTGTCTGGAGCCCAGGCAGCACTTCCTAGGTCCAGCCCCTGCTTTATACCCGTGACACTGGTTGGCATGCCTAGACTTCACGACAACCTTGTGAGGTAGGTCCTACTCCTATACCTGAGAAAACTGAGGCTCAGAGATGTTTGGACAAGTTATATAAGATCGTACCTTCATGATATTTGGCACAGCCCAGTATCACTTTGGTGATTAGGTACTTATTTTTTTTGAACTTGACTCAGCTTTTTTTTTTTTTTCTAGAGTAGGAAGGGTTTATTGGGAGAGAGAAACTACTGTCTGAGAGGGACAGAAGGAGCCCCAGAAAGTGGATTATCCACCATCCCTGCTTCTCAAAGCCACAGGTGAGGCAAATTTAAGGTGGGAAAGAACTATAATCAATCAATAAGATTATCAAGTTGAGCTGGGACAAAGCTTTGGACAACCAGTAAGTATAGCCACTGAGGTATTATTGATTAAATGGGGATCAAGTGGAGAACCAAGTCACATAGCAAGTGCACGTGAGTGCAAAAGACTTTCTTGGAAGGGTGGGTTAAGGAGGTTGGTGGTCTACCCCAATGTGATTGGCGCTAACTTAGAATATCAGTCACTGCTCTTTATTCCTAGGGGAAGGACATGCGTGAGCAGTTCCTCTTCTCTTGAAGCCTGGTCTTCAGTGACTATGCCTTCAGCCATAGTTGTCTTCCACATTTATCTCTCAAGGGCCCAGCCCTGTCTGACTGTCTACAATATTTCTACCCAACTCAGCTATCTGTAGTATTCACCCCTCTGGAGAAGTAGTCCTCACTGCCATGAGGGGGCAAGGGTCAAAGACTGATTTGGCTAATTCCAGCTGAAGAGGCTTGTAGTTGTGATTGGTAGACAGAGATAATCCACAAAGGATCTATCTAAAGGCCCTCTGTAGGTGCCACATGTTCTTGTCTTGGGTTGATATATAGCTAACCAAGTCAGTGAAACACACTTTTAGACCACTGATGCTATAGGCAGGGCAAGTTTCAGTTTTGTCAATACTTTTGACACCCCTGCCTTGTAACCATCCAAATCCCAGCATACATCTTGCTATCCATCCAGGGGGTATCCAGGGCCACAAACTGGTTCCACGGGACCAATGAGTGCCACCAAGGCCTTCTCATCTAATTCAGGGTGATTTTAAATCAATCTTCAGCCTGTAAAGCTGTGTGTATATATTGTTTGGGGGTGTCTATCCCAAATATTTAGTAGGGTTAGGCCAATAAGAATAGAAGTGATTCTTCTGTTCCCAACTACTATGATGTCTTATAGTGGTGGTTAACCTTGGATAGTTATCCCATATATTGAAAATAATCCATCTTGATATCTATGATTGTTGGCCCTCAGGATAGGACTCATGCTTTTATTTAATAGGGGTCCTACTAGAACCTTTATAGATGCTTCAGTGGAATTGTTAGAAAAAAAAATCTATTACGTCCAGGACTCTTAAGAGAATAGTTTATAGGCTACTCAGGTACCTTGTAATGATGTGCTAAACTATGAACCATTGAACTCTTCTGTAACTCATCAATATAGTCTTATAGTTTGTGTAAACCATTTGAATGGGGGCAACCACCTAAAAAACCCAGGGGTACTGAACAAGGGAAGAAGATCACATATCCAGCAAGGTGTTCGTTGTAATGACTCTACAGATTCTTGTGCTCACCTTAGAAGTGAATTACATTCTCCCTTAAGTGGTGAAGTGATTAGTAAAAGGGCCAAGAGTAACATCTTAGATTACTTGAAGACGTTGTTTTTTGTCTTGAACAAGAATCTTAAGTTTTATATGGTTTCACAGGAGGATTCTGATAATGGTTGCTCATACTCAGAAACACTATCTAATACCCAGGTCTTGGGAACCAACTTGAGTTGGGTATGTTGTATCAAGGAGTCCAGGCCTGCTGGAACTCCATGTATGGTGCTTCCCAAGTTGGTTCTAGGGAAGGGGATGGTGAGGGAGGAGACATTACCAGTATTAAGACTGAATATGGGATTTCTCTTTTGTTTAGGCCGAGATTCTACTTGCTGTTAGAGAGTTTGTTGGAATTTGGCCAGTGAGTTGACATCCTTCATTAAGGTATCTGTCCTTCTATTGAAGAAAAAAATCATTAGTGAGGGCATCCATAAAGCATTTCAAATGGACCAAGGCCTAGAACTTGAGGTGTATTTTTTTATTTTGATGAGAGCTAAAGGTAGTAAGTGAGACCACTCTAGGTGGGTCTCCTGACTCACTTTGTGAAGATGTCTCTTTAGGATCTCATTCATTAGTCTACCCTTCTTGATGACTACAGACTCCATGAGTAATGGAGGTGATGAAGAATGTCAAGTGCCTGAGAGATATCCTGTGTAACAGTTGTTTTAAGAGAAGACCCATTATCACTCTGTAAGCTCTTAGGAAATCCAAATCTGGGAATAATTTCTGAGACTAAAGTTTTTACCACCTTTTGTGCATTTTCTATTCATTAAAGAAAGGCTTTCACCCAGTTGGTGAAGGTATCCAGCCAGACCAATAAGTATTAAATCCTTTTATACTTTGGCATAGGAGTGAAATGCAACTGTCAGTAAGTCTAGAAAATGTTCTTAAGGGACTGGAATAGCAATTATAACTCATTGGCTCTTAGACTCCTCTACTGATGGAGTTTGATATCTTTTCTTAAGTCCCTATAGTTTTAGCTATAATTATCTCCAAAATTTGGATGACCTCCATCCAGTTATCTCAGTGGAAGACCTCCAAATGATGTAGGGAAATGAACTCCCAACCTGCTAGATGTTTGAAATGGTGAGTACGTGAAGAACGAATTCTAGGCACAACGGAGGTTCAGAGTGGGAGAATTATTGAGACAAGAAAAGCTTCTGTCTAAGAGGTACAGAAGAGGGCCTGGAAAGTGGGCTGGTCCTCAGGTTTTTTTAAAGACGTAAGTTTATTTTAAAAGAAAACTTCATGTCTCCACTGTAAATGGAATATCAGTTTTACTTGCCATAAATGGGAAGTAACTATGAAAATGGATCCAAGGGATGCAAAACAATGTTATTAAATCCTGGTTTGATTTTGTTGCCTGCAAAAGTCTGAGATTTAATCTCTACGAAGAGGAAGAAGGTGGGTATGCAATAGAGAAAAGCAAGCATTACATAAGTGTTGAAGATCTTTTAAAGCAAAAATATGACAATACGAAGCAAAGCAAAAGTAAAATAAGCATACATATTAATGCCATAATGAGACTTTCTTTTTAACATAATCATAATGAGCAAAAGACTTTTAAATAATAGCCTTTTCATTTTGGGATCTGGTTCCCATATCTGATTGTCTCCATGCCCTGGGTCATCTAATTGCCCCAAGCCTTTTATGAACAACTGTGAAGGCTTAGCCATAGCATTCTTGGGGCCTGGCGTGCAGCAGTACCTCCAAAATCAGTATGGTCAGCGGTCACTTCCTGGGGGCAGGGGTAAACAGTGCCAGAGGTCCTAGCCCTATGTGGCTTCTCTGGGGTCTTCTAATCCCTTCTTTTGTTCTAAGCAATTAACAGAGCAAGGGCAGCAGGGGCTGGTGTGACAAATCACATTCAGCAGTGACAAGAGTGTTTGAATGTCTGTGATGGGAGGAATCTGCCGACCTACTCCTGCTCCAGGCCTCTATAGGGGAGAATATCAGACTGGGAACTTCAAATTGGAATGTTTTAAGACAGTAGGAAAATATGGGCAATCCCAAGATCATGTCCTCAGAATTCACGGGGGAGGCTGTGAGCCGAGGTGCTTCAGAACCTGCAACTTTATGATGTGTCATAAGCACCAAGAGACAGTGGGGCCCAGGCCCTTGGTGCTGTCCCTCCAGGCTGGACTACTACAGCCAGGCAGTCCCTGGACCCTCCTGTTAGCCTCCTTCCTTCTCCTTCTCAGCTCTGCAGGGTGGCTGGCACTAGAGACCATCACCCATGTCTCCATGGTCTGGGCCAGAGACCAATTTATAAAATGACAACAGGCTTAGTGCCATCCACAATTTGCTGAAATGTTTGTAGCTTTCCTTAGAAAAACAGAAAAATGTGACTTTCTTGCCAGGCTCCGATTACATCAATACTCTCAAAAAACAAATCCATACACAGGGAAAATAGCTCCATCTAGGCCTCTGGTATGTCTCAAGGGAATTTTTTGTCCATGAGACAGCTCCTGCTGAGCTGCAGGCTGTGAAAAAATGACTTGGCCTCTACAGTCCATCTTCTTCAGGAGGATAATGAGGAAGAAAACAAAATAGGAGCTTGAGTGAGGGTGAAAACCCCCTGCTGCGCAGTGCAGGGAAGGGCCAGACGCATCCGGAATATGAAGCCCACAGTATCTCAGCAAGGGAGCGGAATGCAAGGTCCTAGTCTGCTGAGGGCACAGAAGCAATTATGAGTCCCAGTGGGAACAAGCACCCCAAATTCGTGTTTACTGCGACTGTAAAAGTGAGACATTAAATCTCATCTTCATAACTCATTTTGGGGCCCTTTCTAAAACAGCTTCAGATCTTTTTAGGGGAAACATATCCTACAGGGGAACAAACAATGGCCACAAGAGCCAAGCTGGGTAGGGCAAGAAGTGAGAGACCAGGCAGGTAAGAGACCAAGGACACCCGTTCCTTTTTTTTTTTATTTTTGGTACCAGGGATTGAACTCAGGGCTTTGCACTTGCCAGGCGGGTGCTTATGCTGCTGAAATATCTCTCCGGCCTACACCTGCTCGTGTTTTAACAGGTAAAGCCCCTGCCAGTCGTCACAATGCAGGAATATGGGCACAGACTTGTCAGATGTGCCAGGACAAAAATTACCTTCTGCACGGTGATGCAGGCCCTTCCTGTGGGTTCCACCAACAGGGGACACTAGTGAGAAAATGGGTGGCAGAGACGGGCTCCTTCCTGTTTGCATCACCCCAGCAATTACTTTGCCAACAACCGCCTTAGCGTGTGCCTCAAAAGTCTCAGCAGCTGGCAAGCTGCCCCTGCACTCCTAGGGCTAAGTTCCAGCTCCACGGTTCCAGTCAGAACTTCCCCCCATGGAGGGCAGCTACCTTCCCAAGAGCAAACCCTTGAAAAGGAGCAGCAGCAGCCACCATGCAGCTGGCACAGGACATGAAGGCCTGGCCCCTCATTTCTAGGTGGGACTTACCAGCCCCTGAGCTCCCTAGAAGACTTCCGCCCCCTGTGAGCGAGCTTCCTCTCTTGCCCAGTTCCAACTGTTGCAGGTCCACAGAAGCCTCTGCAGTCAACCGCTGCCTGCAGCTCCCCCACTCAGAATGCATCATAGAGCGCAGGCCAAGGCAAGCTGCTGCAGTCTGAAGAGCAGAGCGCTACGCTCACACATGAAGCAAGCCATGAAATAGACACTTACATTTACCAAAAAGTATTCAAAGAGAAAGAAGGAGGAAAGGAGTGAGGGTCAAAGAGTAAAGACAAAGTGAAGAGAGGAGGATGCCTGAGCGTCGTCTCCATGAAATAGCAAATGGAAATAAAACAGAGTGTTCCAAAGCAAGGTGGCCACTCAGAGCATAATAACGTCCCTGGAGCTTTTCCAAGAACATCAGCACATGCCTTTCCTCTGAGTGCAGAAGCCCCGGTGGTCATCTCAGCCTTCTTGCTCTCTCAAATGCAAAAGAAACACTGCCAGGGACTTGCTATAAAAGGAACTCGAGCTTGCTCCACCACGAGAACTCCAGGGCCTCATGGGAGGGGATGAGTGCTTGTTTTACGTCTGGATCTACATCTGCCCCTGGCAGCTGGCATGGGAGAGCAGCAAAAGGGCCCATGTTCTCACTCCACTGAGCAGGGCTAGAGGCACAACGGATGGGAAAGCTCCTGCAGTCCCTAGGGAGGATGCCAGACTTTGTCCTTCCTGATACTTGCCCAGTCCCGCTGGAAAAGAGGGCCAGCCACAGCAGGAAGGACTCCATGCTTTCACTGTCTACTGTACTGGCTGGAATAGAAGAAAAGACGGGTGCTGGCTAAGGTCTGGCTTTTGTAGCTTTTACAGGATATAGCACATGAACCGTCATGGCCTGTCCAAAGATAACTCTGAGGGAACATGCAGTTGCCCCTTTCACTAAAGTATAACACATTCGTTTCCAGCTACCTTCCGCTGGCACTCACCCGTGTTTGTCTGGTCAGCAAGTTGGTCAGCGCCAGTCAGAATCACGTCATAAGGGTAAGCGGTGGGAGGCAGGGGTCAACCACACTGTAATCTTTAACTATATTACTTAAAAGCAACTGGAGAAATCTCATTTTAACATTCAACTTCAAAGACAAGCCAAAGCAAGGAGATTATTGTAGTAATGCCTGGGGACACATTAGAGAATAACATGTGGAAGGGCATAAAAAATGAAATAAGCGAGACCTCTACTGCTGACAGACAGTGACCACGCTGGCCCCTGTCTGGTTTTAGCCTGGCCCTGGGTCAGGAGCAGAAGAGACAGAGAAATAACAGATGGCAGAAGTGTGGGGGAGATCACATTGCTTGACGCGTCACTAAGTCACATCTGTGTGCATATTCTGACTAATAGGAAGGCAGAGAAGTCAGACTGGGGGACGATCATCACAGGACTTGATTTCCTGGAATCTTACTGTCAAACAAATGGCAAAATCAAACTCCTAGTGAAGATACGTGCTTCCACACACACACATGAACATCAAGTGGTGTTGGCAGTACTTACCTGGCCTGCTTAACAGATCCAAATGTCTGGGAATATTTCAAATAACATTACACACCCACAGACAGTGAGGTATCCTTTCAAAAAGTATAAAATTATAATGATATAGTTATTGACCACCATAACTATTTGAAGAAAAGTCTGGGACACAGCTTCCTTCATTTCTCTGCTTGGTGGTTCTGCCACTGAAGAGTTCTTATGCCCCACGGCTGGCCCTGTGAATACCAAGGAAAGAGGTGAGAGAGACACAGTTCTTACCTTGATGGGGCTAGTAGTGTCACTGGAAACAGAGACCTTAGGGCAAGTATGTATTGATGGCTGTGTTGTGTGTTATGCTGAAAGGACCTATTCTTTTCTAAGAGCCAAGAAAGGCCTCCTTCCTTATGAAGCTAAGTGCCTTCTGGGACTTCAACAAATAAGAGAGAGTTGGTATATAGAAAGATGAAGAAAGTTCCTGGAAAGAAAGACATCTCTAGAAGCCCAGCCAAGCAAGAATACAACATATATAAAATGACTTGAGCATCCTCAGATAGGAAGTTGTGACGGGTAAGGAAGCAAGGTAGGCAAGGACCATTGTAGCAGCTCTTGATGATGGGCAGTTGGGTTACTTGCTTCACTGATTTTTTGAGTTGAGGTCTTGTTATGTAGCGCATGTCAGCCTTGTTATGTAGCCCAGGTTAGTCTCAAACTTTCAGCCTCTTGTGTTAACCTCTCAGAGTGCTAGAGTTACAGTCATGTGCTGCCATGGCAGGCTGATATGAACTTTGACCTTTAGATTTAAGTAAGAAAATCACATGGCCAAGAAGACTCTCCACCTGCAGGGAGAAGACAGGAGTGGAAAGGCATCTGAGATGGTGCGGACAGGTGAGTTAGGAGATGAATGTCCTTGTCCAGAAGCAAGATGACAAGAGTTTGGGTAAAGAAAGGAGAAGGGGCTGGAATGACCCCCACATTTTCAACTTGCCTAGTTGGGAGAATGACAGTCTTTCTCTAAAGCAAGAAATACAGGAAGTGAAGCAGGTTTGGAATGGGTAATGGAATGAGGTTGAGGAAACAGAAATTAAGCTAGGTGGCGAGTCTAACTTTAGTTTTTTAGTTGTTCTCAGCCTTCTGTGTGGCTATGTTGAGCAGGTAGTCAAAGCTTTGCCTTGGAAGTGGTAGATGACCTAGATACAGATGCTATAGATACAGGCAATACATAGGTGGAGAGAAAGGTAGATGCAGAAGTGGAGCTATGAGAGTCAGCAGTAAATGAGATCATGTGTATCTGGGGCTCTTAAACATTTTCATGGTGCAGTCGATTGAACTTGAAGCCTTGCATATGCTAAGAAAGTGTGCCACCACTGAGCAGCACCCCTGTCCTCTCAAACATTTTTGCAAAGATCTAGGATCTACAGTGGGCAATGTCTTTTCTAACACACACACATACACACACACACACACACACACACACACACACACAGAAACAAAAGATAGCTTGGATAATTCTGGCCACCCCTGACCATGGCCATGTTCAATGACACCCCTCTTATGATATTGACATAGTGACCTGTCCTTGGGTTACTATCTATAGCTTGAGAAGTTCTTAATTTACAGAATATAGCATGAGAAGAAAAAAAAAAAAAAAGACCAAAACAGAGCCCTGAGGAGGTCCATTGTGTAAGAGCCCATCAGGAGGATAGTGCATACAAAGCAGATAGAAAGCACCCAACAGAGAGAGGGATGGTGAGGGCCCAAGTACCCACAAGGGCTCTCCTTGTAATTGCAAGATCAGTACAGCTGTTCTGAGAGTCACAACTGCACCAGGTAACCTTTAAAGACAGGAAACAGCAAGTCTTCACTGTGGACCTCAAAGGCACTGGACCTCTTTACAGGGTGCTGGGATCAAATTCAGGGCCTCATGCGAGTAGCCAATCACTGTGTCACTGAGCTACATCCCACTTCTAAAAGAGTCTTTTTAAAAAAACACCCATCAACCTTCCCTTTGGTTTCATCAAACAGGATTTGTCACATAACTGGGTCCAAACCAACTACTGATAAAAGGAGTAGCACGAGCATTACTGGAAAGGCTGGTGAGTGTCCTGCCTGGGCAGCTTGGTAGAGGTGCAGAAGCTCAGGCCCTCCCCCAGCCCTGGGAATCAGAGGACACATGCTCTCCAGGTTCCCCAGATGGGCCAGCATCCCAGCAGCCCTCATGGCATCTGCCAGACTGGCTCAAGCAGCCCATTCTGTCCTTGCTAATCTAAATTGCAAATGACCTTTTGAACCCCTTGCTTTGAATAAATAATAAATGAATCCTGTATTGTTCAGTGTAGAAAGTGCACAAATATTTTATAATAATTTGTTTCTCACCTTTTTGTTATAGATTAGCTAGTTAAGTGTTGGTCAGCTCTATGAACATCACCCACAGAATGAGTACAATCATTGTCCACTATTTGAAAGTTTTTAGTTTATTTCTTCTTTAAAATTCTATCATTTCCCACCTATGAATAGCTGACAATAAGGAGATATTTATTTTGTGTTTCCATTGATAAAACAGACTTTT
>PVKN010037015.1:0-11322 GCA_004027915.1 Capromys pilorides
TTCTTTTCCCTTTCCCTTTCCTTGGTCTGCCTGCCTGCCTTCTTTGCTAGAGATTGAGCCCATGATCTGGCACTTGCTAAGCAAGTGCTCTTCTACTGAGCTCTATCCCTATGCATTTTCAGACAGTCTCACTAGTTATTCAGGCTGGCATTAAGCTTGCAATTCTTCTGTTTCAGTTTATCAACTAGCTGGGATTACAGGTGGGCACCACTACATCCACTACCTTTCTGTCTCTAAACATTTCCCAAAAGAGATTTTGGCTTGGTAAAACAGAAGGTTTTAAAATTTTTGTACTTTTATATACAAATTGCAAAAAAATGCACTCAGTAGAATCCCACTTCTATTTGAAAATGTATTCATACAAAAGTATAGCCAGAGGCCAGCAAAATAAGCTCAGTGGTCTAAAGTGCCTGCTTAGGCAAGTTTAGGCAACTGCAGGGACCGTGGTTCAATCCCCAGCACCACATGCTGAACCAGCCCCACTCCCAGGGCAGGCTAAGTGGGCACACACACAGACACACACACACAGACACACACACACACTGTATAGCCATATACACAGTTGGATGGTATGACCTGCCAAAATCTGTGTTTCCATTTCAATCTCTTTCTCCAACTCCAGACATATATCTATCTAGAACACAATTGGGCATTACCTAGAGCAAAATAAAAATGAAAAAATTCACTAATATCTACAAAACAATAAAGATAATGTATTAGGAAGTATAAATCAGTTATTCCCTGAGCTCTTAAAAATTACCATCTATTGGAGGCAATGCTGTGTATCTGGAGAACAGAAAATTTTGTGTAGGCAAATCTGAGGTAGAACACAAGTTCTGTCTCAGTCTTCTGTACTGCCTTATTCCTCATTTATCAAAATAATTAAGTTTGTTTAGATTGGTGTTTGTCTTAGTTACCTTTTACTTGTTGCTGGGAAAAATACCCAACACTCAAAATGAGGGAAGGAAAGATTTATTTTGCTCACAGTTACTGGAGGTTTCAGTCCATACTTGGCTGGCTCTGAGGCAGAGTGGCACATGGTAGAGAGCAGCAGGTCATGGTGGCAGAACAGCAACAAAATGGTGACAGAGGCAACCAACCAATCAGGGCAGCAGAGCAACAACTCAAGTCTCTCTCTGTCTCTCTTTGTATTACATTCAGGCTCTCCACATCAGCCTATCTGCCTTAGGCTATACCCATAATCCCAGAAGTACTCAGATCCATAGTCCATCAGTACTGAAACACATAATCCCAGTGGATCATGAGTCAAGTCTCAAACTCTAGAAGTTTGCATGAGGCTTTGGAGGGACAACTAGACATAAACCATAACAGTGTTTCTATCTTATTTCTTTGTATATGTGGGCATGAGTATTAGGGATTCAATGCAGAACCTCTTGCAGATTGATATTTCTCAATGGGGGAGAGAAATCTCTGGTCCTTTATCTTGGACTTTGGGCCTGATTGCTCCCTCCTACCCTCACTCCCATACTAGAGATTGAACCCAGGGCCTTTGCGCTGAGCTGTATCACTGGCTGTTGTAATGTTATGTGTCGGTGCCAAAAGAAATGACGAGAAGACCCGATGAATTTAGCTCAGAGGTCTCACTGAGATTTGTCTCTCTCAAAGTGAGCCCTGAACCTCAGAAACATCTCACTTTTATTTGGGGGTCAAGGAATGTGCTCAGGTGCATAATCACTTTAGTAAAGAAGTGTTACCATCTCTGACCTCCATTTGCCCAATGCTAGGTTCACACAAATACTAATTACAAAAGTTTCAAGCAAGGGAGGAGACTGCTAATGGAAAGCCTTCAGGATAAGATGTTATCTTTCTCCTTGAATCTCGGCTTTCTGGGATTCCCAAACCACTGCTGTCCCTGGGCTTCGTTTATTACTCGTTGCCTCTTGAGACACTAATTACATATCTCTATGACTGGACCTTTTAAAATTTTGAGACAGGCTTTAGTTGCCCAGTCTGGCCCCAAAATTGCAATCCTCTTGCCTCAGCCTCCCCAGTAGATGTATTTACAGGCATATATCAAGGACCATGATCTCTTCTACATTGCCTTACCCAGGGTACCCCATGTGTATGTGTGCATGTGTGTGTGTGTTTTACTGGGGGTCTAACCCAGACCAGTCTTAATTTTTTAAAATATTATTTTGAGACAGTCTTTCCAAAGTGCCCAAACTGGCCTTCAACTTTTATCCTCCTGCCTAGCCTCCTGAATAGTGGGGATTATAGGCAAGTGCTTCTATATTCAGGTCACTCTTTCTCAGTGTATTCTAAGAGAAGAACAATCTTAGTAACCAGAGGGTTTTTGCGCCAGTATCTCAAACTCTCAATGCTTTCTGCTTTGGAGTTGGTTAGGCAGGTTGCTGCTTGGACGTGTGAGATACCAAACTTCAGTGTGGGTTGGGGGGAATGAGGGTTGGTCTTCATCAGTTTTGTGCTACTATAAGAAAAGACCTCAGATTGGCTAATTTATAAAGAACAGAAATTTATTTTCTCACATTTCTGTAGGCTGAGAATTCTAAGATCAAGGTGCCAGCATCTGATGTGGGCCGCCTTATTATGCCTTTACATGATGGAAAGGAGAAAAGCAAAAGACCTTGTCCTGTCTGTATTCTCACTTGGCAAAAGAGCAGAAGAGAAAGAACCCACTACAATAAGCCATTTTCATGGAAACATCGATCCATTCATGATGACAGTGCCACCTCCCATTAAGCCCTAAGTCTGACACATGAATTGTGGGAGATACATTCAAATCACAGCAGGGGCCCAATGAAGTAGGATGTGGACACACTGAGTCTCCAAGATTGGTGCTTAAAAAAGCCTAATGCAGAAGGATCACAAGTTTGGGTCCTATTGGAAAATTTGGCAAGACTTTCTCTTGAAAGAAGAAGAAGAAGAGGAAAAGGAAGAAGAAGGGGATGGGGGGAAGAGGAGGGAGGAGAAGCGGAAGAGGAAGAATTAGAAGGAAAAGAAAGAGAAGAGGAAAAGCAAGAAGGAGAAGGAGGACAAGGAGAAGAAGATTGGGGTTGTAGTTCAGGGTGAAGGCACAGAGTTCAGTTCCTAGCACCCAACATTCATCTTTAAACAAATGCATACTTGAATGTTCTGGTCCCTAATTTATAGACTTAAGCCTGCAGTATAAATGAGCATGTGAGTGTTCTGTTAGGAGGTGAAATCCCTTTCTTCCTAAGTTGTAAAATTACATGCTTTTGGAAGCTCTCTTTACCTGGGGTCTTCCGTGTTTTTGGGCCAGGGCTAACTCACATATCAGCTGCCCTGCACCAGGCAGACATAAAGCTAGGTGATCACACACATGTGTACACACACACACATACACACACACGTCCAAGGCACATCACAGGCCCTTCTGGGAGTCTGAGCAAGGTGAGTGGGAGAGGGATGGACGAGGTCCTTTCTGCTGCCTAATCTCATTTTGGTCCCAGTTCTTTCGGAGGCTGTACTGCGCCGGACTCTGGAAGAAGGTCCGCTGGTTTTGTTTTATCTCCAAGTTACCTGGTCACTGAGTGCAGACATCTCCTTGCTCACAGACTATCCCAACCAGTGTTTCCAGTTCAGAAGCTTTGGAGCTTTACCTTCTCCCCTACAGAAATGACCCCCAGAAGGGAAAGAGTAGGGAGCCAAAGGCAACATGCTGTGACTTGCAAGTGGGGCAGCCATCCTGACCTCCTACAGGTTAACTTGGCTCAAGACAGCCCAGTTGGGACCCCTGAAGGGCCTGGTGCCCACTATAGGTTGGATCAGAGAAACCAAAGGCAGACCCATGGTGGAAAGGATTGTGGCTCGGGTGGGCCCTTCTGGGTCCTAGCTGATAGTTGCTCTCCCTGCAAGAAGAACTAGGGAGCTGGATTTGTTCTGTCTTGTAAAAGTGTCACAGTGAGCCTCTGGAAGCTGATCTCCCTCCAGCTGGAATTCCAGCTCCAGCTGTATTCTTTAGGCTGTCACAAACTTAAAGAATGGTCTGAAGGCATGAAGAGCTCCCAAGAGGGCATGGTATGATGAAAAATAAAAATAAAAACTAAACAACCAGATGTAGTTGGACTGAAAGATTGATAGCAGGCTGAGATATAAAGGAAGTTCCAAGCCAGCCTGGATTACACAGGGAGACTCTGTCACTAAACTAAACTATACTATACTAAACTAAACTAAACTAAACTAAACTAAACTAAACTAAACTAAACTAAACTAAACTAAACTCAACGAAACGAAACTAAACGAAACTAAACGAAACTAAAGCCAAAGACATAGGGCTGACAACCATTTCGTAAGATCAGCATAAAAGAACTCAGAATTTATTTCCAATGCATTTTTCTTGTGTTGGAAAGTAACATATTATCTTATATAATGTCTGTTATGAAAAATACATCTTCCTATTAAATTGTGCCCTTGCTTTTTATTTTATGTATCATCTTGCTTTGCTGTAAGAAATCTTCTAAATTTAATGTTGCAAATCAATGGGGTGACTGTGCACAGTGATGCAATCCAGTAATCTCAGCATTTCAGAGGCTGAAGCAGGAGAATTGCATATTTTAGACCTGCCTGGGAAAATTACCAAGATTGTGTCTCAAAATAAAGAAGGACTGGGGTATACCTCAGTGCAAAGTCCCTGAATTCAGCCACCTGTCCCACAATAAAATAAAATAAAGTTAATGAGGCGTTTCGATTTTCTTTCTTTTTTTCCCTCCTTTTATGGGAAGTCCATTGGGTAGTGTTGCAAATTTGACAGTAGTCTCCCATTTCATTGAGTTTATGTCTGTTTTAACAATAGTTCCTGATGTAACAAAGTATACATTTTAGTATATCAAGTCTTCAGTAGTTTAAGTTCTTCATAATAATCTGATTCAAAAAGAGAAAACTTTAGCCAAATGTAAATTTAAAATTTTCGCCACCAAAGAGGAGTTTTGGACAGTTTGTTTATTAAAAATATGTTTGAGAATATTTTTTATCTTCTAATTCTGATTTAATTATCTATACTTTCATGCCATGGTGTATTTGGAACTAAAATCAGAATTATACTGTACATGCTTTCAGCTCTCCCACTTTAATGTGCTAATTTACATAAGAACAGATTTAGTGGGTCTGGAGCAGAGCCCTAGCTTCTACAATTTTATAAGAGAAATATAGATATATAAAGTAGCTAAATGATTTTAATGTTGGATTTGAGGAACTAATCCCACCCCTACCATGTTCCATTGAGAAGCACAAATCATAGTGCTGGAGAAGTACACATACTGACAGTTCAGAGTTATTCAAACAGAAACTCAAGAATTCAGGACAGGTCATAATTTTCAAAAAAATTATTGCCCACTCTTTCTTCTGGATCTTTAACAGGATCAATAAAGTAAATTCTATGAATTATAGAGGTAGTTAATTAAGTTACAGCATCTCACATGAATGTGTATACATTACATACACATATGTTAACATTGTACAACATACTTTTGCATGTTTGTTCTATGGAATAGTATAGATGGGGGCTGTTCTAGTTTAAGCCTGAGTTTTATTTCACTCTTTTAATTATACAAGTTAGTTGAGTTGGTTAGGCAAGCTTGCCAGGAGTCCGTGAGAATTAACCCTAAGGCAAGGTAGGCAGTTGTTAGCATAGTTATCTTTGGATACAGGAGGAGGAGACTTTCAATTCTGAGAACACAGTGTAATATCTGCCTCACAGATTAGTCTCCTAGCCCAGGATGCAGTAGATTCATGTTAGAGTGCCAGTAGGAAAAGCGAGGCTTTAAGGGGGAAAAACATGGAAAGATCTACTTTGCTAAGCATTCCTTTTGGCCTTTGAGATCTAAACAGCAATTGGAGGGTGCAGCAACTGTGAATTGGATCCCTGGGCCTACTGTGCAAAACCGCCCCTGGGGCGTACAGAGACAGCCATTGAGCCTGGGTGTGGTGGCACGCACCTGTAATCCCAGCCCTTAGGAGGCTGTAAACGGGCAAATCCGTAGGAGTCTGATCCAGTAGGGAGACCCTGAACACCTTGTAGACCCTTCCGTAAAATATAAAATAATAATAATAATAATAATAATAATAATAATAACAACAACAACAACACTTGGATACCATACACTTGGGGATGTTTGATATTCCAATGGGAAGAGGGGTTTTTCCATCTACCTATAGGAAACACCATGTAGTTTCAGCTCATCAGTGAGGCTTTGTGGATATCAGCAGAGAAGGGACAACTCTATTTGGTGTGTATGGCAGGTTCTAAAAGTACAGTAGGAGAGGAAGAGAGTGTAGCACTCCCTTGAACTGCACAGGCAGTGGTGAACACCTGGGCACTGGCCTTTGTATGAAGAGAATCTACAGGGGCTAGAGGGGCATGTGCAGGAGAAGAACCAAAAAGACACAGCTCACATAGTCTTTATCTCATTTCATCCCACAGCAGCAATATAAGGCACGTCTGATTCCAATTTAAGTGGGAAAAAGTATGACTCTCACATACAGTAAGCACGGTATAATTCTTCCTAAGAAATTCGGAAGTACAGGATCTATTTTCTTTGGAATTATGAAAAATATTTATCAAGAATCATATTGCCTTTATAACTGGTTAACAGATTTTTCTCCAAAATTGCTTCACATTTTTCATTATATTGTTTCTTTGCAGAAGTATATTTTGAAAAATGAGAAATTCACATAACAGAAAAACAAGATAAAAATTAACTATTACATAGTCACTGTTAGGCCTTGTAATACTTTTAGCTTTTTCTTTGCATATTAACATATAAATTACATGTTTTGCAAACATGGGATACCATTTACACACCTTTTCAATATTGCCTTTTTCACTTCACAGTATATAATGTACATCTACCCATGTAAATGAATAGGGCTTATATGTCAGAAGGTAAAAAAATAAGGAGTCCATTTTACAAGCTATGTTACAAGCTAAACACTTAAAATAAGACCGTGCAAAAAAGTTAAAAGTCAGTCAAATGCATATGAAATTTAAAATGAGAGCCAAGGTGACATTATTAAATAAAGCAGAATGACAGACCACATTAAATAGGATGAGGACAGCTCTGTCTGGCCTTTCAATACATTATTATCAGTTTGTTTCTCACTCTTTTCATCTCTTCCATCTCATCTGTTGCTTTATCATCTCTACATTACTTAAGTTTCTGCCCTGTATGCTCCCTCTACACAGCAGGCGAAAACGGCTAGCCTTTGTCGGAAACTTCATTCTTGAAGCTTGTGTTTGCCTACTCCACAAGGAGCTGCTTCACGTGAGGGCCCTCCTGGGACAGGTCCTGGCAGGACTGGGGGCATGCTTCCAGCTCATACCTCTCTGGCAGCAGGAGCTCCAGGAGGAAGAACTCTTCTGAGGACTGCAACTCTTTGGGACAATGCTCTTCTGGAGTCTGCCCTAAGAGAGGCTGGTCCTCACCATGGGCATGCTCTATGGCTCTTCTCCTTCTTCCTCTTCCTCCTCTCCCTTCTCTTCTCCTTCCTCCTCCTCCTTCTTCATTTATCTGTTTATTTATTTTGTAGAGGGTCTTGCTACGCAGTTTGGACTCATAGTGATCCTCCTGTCTCAGCCTCCCCTGCGCTAGATTTACAGGCATGCACTACCACACGTGGTCTCAGTGGCCGGCTCCACGTGGGGCTTGCACTACATGTGGTACCGGGGATTGAACCCGGGTCCTTGTGCTTGCCAGGCAGGCGCTAAGACTGCTGAGCTATCTCCCCAGCCCTGTTCTTTGCATGATTTTTCCATGTTGAGAATTCTGTTTTTCAGTCACAGTTATGTTGGACAGTAAAAAGAAGTGGCCTAGTCACAATGCTTGGCGGCTGAACCAACACCTTGACCATGGTTTCCAAAACCTGCCTTTCCTGGATTCTGCACCTAGGTCTTTCAGCCTACTCTTACTTGGGTGTTCTATCTGCTGCTGCTTCTCAGTTGCCTCCTTCTTGCTGAAAGCCCACCATTTTTCTGCAGGCCTTGCTGCAGAGCAGGCTCAGTGAAAGGAGTAGGATAGTGGGGCCCACAGGCCCACATTCAGTTTAGGCGTACTCCCTAACCCCACTCCTGGCACACTGTCCATTGTCATACTTCCTGGACCTGTCCCACCCCTGAATTCACACTCCCATCCTCCTGGAGGTGCCAGGCTCAGATCTGCAGACAGATGTGAAACAGGGTAGAGGGCTGGAGAGTGGAGGAGGGACACATACCTTCCCTATCTGGACACAGCAGCTGCACTTGTGTGAAACACTTTAAGGCTCACTTACCATCTCAGACCCCAGATCAAGCTGTTTCCTTAATGGCCCCTCTTCTCCATCTTGCCTCTCTCATGGGACGAAGTGGAAGCCAAGGGATGCTTAGAAACTATTTCCAGGTGTCCGCATTTGACTCCCAGGTGAGGCTTCCTTTAATCTCTGTACCTCACCTCTAAGACCACTATTTTCTTCAGGGAAATTGTGGATGAATGGGAGGCAGGGCTGGAGCCTAATTCTGCCCTCTTCATCTGAGGCTAGGGATTACAAGGTAGCACGCACACTGATATGGATTTTTATTTCAGAGGCTCAAGAGAAATTACTTCCGTCTGCTTCCCCTCAGGACCAAGGGGTAATAATGTAAATGTGGTGTTTGGACAGGCCAAAAGGACCAAGATAAGACAGATTTGGGCAGACATAAACTTGTGGTCATGTGAGGGAAATGTGTCACTACCTAGTTTAGGTCCTTAGTTAACAGTTTAACAGGTGACCTTTTACATCAACCTGCCAGAATCTCATGACCCCAAATACAAGGCACGGTCACTGACCTCTATTTAGACTTGCCTCTTCCTGGTTGCCAGAGAGGATTAGCATCGGCACTTGGAGGTCAGTGCTCTCTCTCTGCTATTCCCCGTATCACCTCTCTGTCCCTGTCCTCCCTTCTTCATCTACCAAGGCCTCTTGTTTTCCCTGCACTTCAGATGCTCCCCTGAAATTTGACGTTTACCTTCACAAATCAATACTCTATAATATCCCAACTTTCTGAGTTTTGATTCATATCTGTAAATCCATCATAACTATGTATGTCCCATCACCATATTTTCATAATGATAAATGAGAAACAAACTCCCAACATGTTAGGTTTCTTATGCTAGTTCCTGTTCTCTAAAATTGAAGAATGAATTCTAGGAACAACAGAGGTTAAAGCAGAATCTATTTATTGGGTAAACCTGTATTTACTGGGGAAGGAAAGCTTCTAAGGTAGAGAAAAGGTTCTTTCTTTTCAAGGGAATTTTATAGTGCCATTGATACAGGGGAAAGAAATGGTCAATCTGAAAGATATCTGGGATGAGTTTGTGTTGTCTAAAATCGATAAATGAATTTTATGAACAACGGAGGTTGAGAGCAGAATATATTTATTGAGGGAAATAAAGGTCCTGTGTAAGAGAGGGAAACAGAGTGAGTTGCCCAGGAACCTATCTTCTCTAGGGATTTTTATAGAGCAAAACCAAGAGGTGAGGCGAGTCTAAGGTGGAAAACATGGGGACTCACTAGGTGGGCATGAGATAGGATGACACTATGGTCAAACAATAAGATTACTAGTGCAATTGCTCAGGTAAAATTGATAAAATTGCAGAACCAAATGGAGAAAGGAGTTACCCAGCAAGGGGACATGAATAAAGAACAGGGGCTTTTCCTGTAGGGGGTTGTGTTAGTGATCCTTCTTGGCTTTTTCAAGGTGAAAGAGACCTGTTTAGAATATCAATCCCTAATGGTCATTCCTAGGGAGGCTTTCATTTATTTGATCTTTTGTCTTGAGGTCTGGCCCACAGTAGGAGTGTCTGTCCCTCTCACAGTTACAAGGTATCTCCTCTTCCATATTGGCTCCTTCAGAGGACCCCGCCCTGTCTGATGATCTATAGTATTTTCAGCTGCCTACAGCTAAGAAGTGAGGTGCATCCCAAGTGGGAAAAACTAAAATTAACTAATGAGATTATGAGTATAATCACTTAGGTAACATTAATCCAATGAGAGATCACAAGGTGAGCATGAGGTGGGAAAAAGCTATGGTCAATAAGATGACAAATATAATTGTTTAGGTAGCATTGATTAAATGGGGATCAAATGCAGATACAAGTCCATAGGAAGTTTACAGAGAACAGAACAGGACGATACCAAGCTGATTGATATCTATTCAGTGTATCAGTCCCTGCTGTTTATCCCTAGGTGAAGTATGTGTGTGTACTCATTCCATCTTTTGTCTGTCCCTCAAAGGAACATGCCTCCCCCACCGTTACAGTATACTGACTCTTAAGGGCCTATTCCTGTCTGACTGCTTATAATATTTATTTCTATGAATTTTTTTTTGGTGGTACCAGGGATCATACTCAAGACTTTACACTTGCCAGGCAAGCATTTATTCCACTGAGCTATCTTCCCAGCCCCAGACCAATCTATTTGTTTTTTTTTTTTTTTTTCAGAACTGGATATTGAACTCAGGCCCTTGTGCTTGCTAGGCATGCGCTTATTGTACTGAGCTATCTCCCCAGCCTTGTAGTATTTATTTCTAACTGAACTATAATAATCTCTTTAATGATGAGAGACATTCCCTTAGTTTTGCTTGATGTTATTATTTTGTTTTTGAGCCACAGACACATATTAGATGCCCTAATCTAAATTGTTAATTATTCAGTTCTAGAGTCTAGAAAGTTATTTGTAAAATACATAAATCTAAAAAGACAATACTTTTGATTTTCATAAATTAAAATGCACATAGCCATGAAAACTTGTATTTTAAATGCAAGAGTTAATACACATCATGACATATCCTCTCTCAGTCTCTCTCTCACCACACGCACAGATTGAATAGTTTACATATGCATTCTTGATAGTTATTTGCAATAAAAGAAAGTTGTTTTAAAAGCTATGACTCTACATTCTCAACCAGCCATCTCTTGTTGCTTCTAGTTGAGGAAATTTATATTAATTTATGAAATCAACAGATAAATGGGTCCCTGAACTGCTAGAGCCCAAAAGAAAGATGCAGCAAAGAGGATGTTCAGTATTAAACTACCTAGTAATTGTGTTTGACAATATACTGAGTAGTAGAATACAAATTATGCTAACATAATCAACTGCCATTCCAAGTACTACATATTTTTTAATTTAACAGTATTTTACAATCTTTAATCTTGTGCCTATATCTCATCTACTCAGAAAACATGAACACTATTTTCTCATGCAGATGTCCTGTCATTCAGAGAGATTACCAGACCCCTACTTTCTCTCTGTTTTATATTTTTAGGGCAAGTGGCCATCTGATTTATAAGGTTTCTAGGGTTTTTTTTTTTT
>PVKN010037016.1:0-11337 GCA_004027915.1 Capromys pilorides
TAGAGCAAACATGGCTTTTATAATCACAGGATCTCTACAGATAATTTAAAGTCAAAAGAAAATCTTCAGGCAGAAGATACATCATTATCATGGTCTGATGACTTCGGATGCCCTGGGTTTGTGTGATTTCCGGGTACACACAGCCACGTCTCTCTAGCTGCCTACACATACATATGCATACCACTAAGTACACATCTCCTCAAGCTATATGACTTCAAAGGCAAGGACTCTAGGCGCATAGAGTATTCTATTTTCTCCACTCCATTCTTACTTGGAAAATAAAACAGCTAATAGAGTGTTGACATCTTTTAGTTCAGCTCTAGTACCAAAAACATTAAAGTTTTAAAATTTCACTTGCTTGCAACTGTACTTCTTTTTACTTAAAACTTGTTTAGAGCAATGTGTTACTTCTTTGGAAAATGAAGAGGTAAGAGAAGAGTAACACAAAAGAAGGCAGATGGAAGACTGAGGATACCATGGTACTTCCCGCTAGTTTTCTTCTTCTGTTTTCTCAGCTGTGTGATTTGATCTGAAACTAAACCAAGTCAAGATCTGAAGAACAATATGCAGGCTATAAATCTTATGAAGTCACAGAACTGAATATCACGATCTAAGAGAACCTGAGACAAGGCATGTAAAGATGTAGCTTCAATATTTACAGACATTAGGCATTCCTTTGTATATTCATTGAGTTATGTCATCATGAACAACAATAATAATAACAGTAATAATAATGCTAAAAAGTCTATGTCTGTTGACAGTCACTTGGGGATGCATTGTGGGTGCTGCGGATGAGGTGTGGATTTCCTAGGCTTCTACACAGAAAGCTAAGAACAGAAGCCAAGAAACTCTATTGCTGATGTCACAGGTGACCTTGGCCAGCTGCCGTGTCACCCACTGCTGCTGATGTCCTACTTGATTAACAAGTACATCCTACATCACTTGGACCAATCAAACATGGTCATGTACATTTTCCAGCTTGGCTATTCCTTTCATCTGTGTCCACATACATCCCTGATCTATACTGAACATGCCTATCTTTCAGTTAAGAATGGCCCCTATTATGACAAACTTCCTGCTCAATATTATAGCAGTGCACAACACATACTTGGAAGGCTGAAAATTAAAGAAAAGAAAGTACCCGTTTATAAGGTGCTGAGCAGTGGCTAAATAAGGGTCTGGAACCTGCAGGGTCTGACCACCTCCTGGGCCACTGGAAAACTTTTCACTGTGAGCTGTGCAATGTGTGGATACTTCTTTCCCAGATCAAAGGGCATCATCAAAATCACATCAAATTAATGTCAAACTGAGGTCTCTGTTCTATTCTACAATATAATCTAATGGTATACCGAAGAGGCAAACTTACTTTGCAAGTTTAGGGTAAGATGGTAATCTTCATTTCACACTTCCTAAACCTCATGAGCTCATTGTGTATCAGAAATGGTGGCATTTGGGGGTCACAAAGAGTTCTGATTTTCACTTTCAGAAGTAGTTTTAGTCTCTGTCTCATCATCTGGGTGCAGTGACAAGAGCTTCCCCCTTCTAGTAACATATAGCTTTCTCTGAGGTTGTCCATCCCTGCTTGGGATGCTTGGAAAGTTCCTTATCCAATGGAGTCCTGCTGGCAACTTCTCTGTCTTCGCTCTCTGTATGCCCCTTTCCTATTCACCCCATGCCCTATGCAGTGTGATCCCAGGCTGCAGAGCAGCTCTCTTTTCTCTTGATACCTCCCGAGGCACAATGAACACAAGCTGGCTCCTGGAAAGTGTAGATAGAGACGAGGGCGGAGCACCAGGCACAGTGCGAAGATGCATGCAGCAATTAGCACTCTGTCAGTTGCTTTGATTCATACACGTATGTATCTCAGTCTGTTAACACATAGTCCCCATGCACCAAGTTCCACTCCCTTTTTCCTGCTCTCCTTCTTATTGCTGGGTAATGCTTTCCCCTCCTATGATCTTTTTATATATTCCCTGTTCACCTCTCATCACCAAAGAATCTACTTCGGAGTAATTCTTTCTTCTCTGGATTTCTTAAAAAAATAATAAGCCATTTATGTGTTGAGCACCATGATATGGGATCTGTATTGACATAATTCAGTAATTCAAACATTTTCCTGAGACAGAAGGACAGAGGAAGAAATTGAAGAAGAAGGCAAGAACACTTGCCACCATTTATTCATTGTTCATATTTGTTTTGCCTTTTATAAAGAATATTTATAGTAATTCTTCCACAAACATGGTAGCATCTCGCATTTTCCACCAAGAAAAGTCAATCTAAGAGCTTGGCGATGCTCCCTAAATCATAGAACTTGGAAATGCCAGAGCTTAACATGGCCAGAATATGAAAATGCCAGAACTTTATGCAAGTTGTGTGTCTCAAATATATTGTGCTGTGTCAAATATACCATACAATCCTATAGACACCAGCTAGCAAACGTGGCAGAGATTAGGAACTGTGTTAAATGGTCACATGAGAAACTTAACACTTTCATTAAGTAAGTTTGAGGATTAGCTAGAGAAATAATACTATAGGATAAAAATGCGGACAATGGCAAGTGTCCAACGTGATGTGGAGTTCGTCAAGACCCACAAGCTTCCATCTTCAACTGGAGAAGGAGCGAGGCTGGTGGTATAATTCTGTCTAAGATGAGTGCTGGCAAAATAAGAACTCACAAGAATTTGGATGGCTCAGCCCAAAAGGAAAAAGTAAACTCAGTCTGCCTCAATGAATACATTCTAGTGAGAGGGCCAGCAGATCCGATAACCCTCATTGAAGCTGGAGAATGCAGGTCTACTTTAGTCAGTCTACCGGTGGGCATTCTCATCTGTTCTAGAAACCTCTAGAGACTCTTGTAGCTAGCTGCTAAAGCCAGTTGAGCATCCTTCAGGGCAGTCAATCATGATGCCTGATTAATCCCCACGTGACAGCGTCACGATTTGCAGCTATTTCCTAGATTGACTAACTTCTCTTACTAAACACATTTACACGAATCTTCTTCTCTGTACCCTGCTAACAAATGCTTTCTGCATAACCCTCCTCTCACTATAGCCCTCTTCCAGCTCAACTCAGCTTCCTTTAGTTGATTCCATGTGCTGACGATTATACTCTTCATCAAGAATGCAGTATAAAACTAAAACACATTGTTAAAGTATGATTTCTTGCAGGTGAAAGAAACATCTGGAAACCTTATTCAAATGTGGGCTCTGCTTTCCTTCCTCGCCACAAGTGATCCTGCTTGTGGAAGTGCAAACGTGATATAAGAATCTGTATTACAATGGGTTCTGAAGAAATGGCCCTGCTGCTTCTGTCATGGAGGGCACGTGATGAATGGCATTGCTCCTGAACCGGTTCTCTACAAGAATTATGATGTGCTAAGGTGGAATTACCCCAAAAGATTGACAGTGGTGTAAAATTAAATCTCTCCATAGCTTCGCATAATAAAAGTCCACATATCAGAGTTTTAGAGCTTGTCCAATAACCCAAATATGTCATCAAGTATTAATGACAAGTTTTCGTAATGGAAATTCCTCATCTCCATCAAAGTGGCTTCCCATTTATCTTAAAGACTGGTGTGTCAGACTTGTGTATTTTTCATCTTATGATCAGACAGATGGGAAGTTGAGGAAAGGGGATTGTCAGGACAATCGAATCTCCATTGTGATTGAGAAAAAATGTTTCTGAAGACCTCAATCAATGCTTAATGGGTCTCTTTGACATCTGATATGACTATAGCTCATGGTGACGTAAGATGGGAAACTTGTGTGTGTGGAATTTCTGAGTGGTCCTGTGGTCAGGCTCTGTGAGTGAGAGAAGTCAGGTAGAGGTGGCTCATGAGGAACTAAAGAGGGATACTCGACAATTGTTGGAAAGTAAGAAAAATTTCCTCATTCTGTTGGACTTAAGCATCATTCTCAAGAAGAGGATACAATAGGATGCAATACAGTTACTAAACAGCATAGAGTGCTCAGGGCATGATATCAAATGTATTTCAGTTGAAATGCAGTTGCTTACAAACAGTGTATAATATTCTTTCTTTTTAATATAGATAGTGGTGAAAGAGCAATGCGCATATGTAGAGAATTTTGGTCTTTTCCAGAGTCATGCTTCTGGAGGTCCTTGCTGGTCAAAAACATTGCTCAGATCCCAGTGGCTCTTCCTTGGGGGAGTCAACAAGAACACTGTGCAATGCACTGTGTTGCTAAATGACTGGGGTTGATAAGTTAGTTGTGCTAAGAACCTTTCCACCTAGGACATGTCGGATTTCTATGGGTTTATTGGGATGCAACTGCACAGAAAGCCAGAAGGCACTGGACAAGGGAGACACTAATGTGGGAGACAAGAACAGTGCCAGCGACCACATCGCCATGTTTAGCACAGTTTGTGGAGAACAGCTAATGCAATGAGACTTTGCAGTGGCTTATGCCTCCCTTGGCAGCTGGTTTCCAGGCCCACAGAACATGAAAAGCTAAGTACACATGAGTCAAGCTTCTGTCTTCTTCTTAGATGTACCTCCCTTGCAAAACAGAAACACACTCCTCTGTCCAAAGCCCTTGCGGCTGTCCTCAAGCTAACCAGGTCCGTCACTGACCAGGCCCAGGCCCACTTGCCCTTTTAAGCACATGCAGGAGAGCAAGAAAAAAGCAGTGGGGTGGGATTTTTGGTCTGCTGTGAAGGTTGGAAAGCAAGCAAGCTTAATATCAATGAAAGGTGGTGATTTTATTATTCAAGAGGTGCGTTCGGAGTTATTTCCTTGTAGGATCAGAAATAACCTATAGGCCCCAAAGAATGCCCACCCTTAGAGACTTCTTTCCCCACAGAAAATTTGCAGATGAAATTTGCAGAATGGCACGATCTGCAACTCCTCAGGACCAGAGGCTTGCTAAAGCAATATAACTCCTATCGGTCATGAGGCAGAAGATTCATTTCAGCATCGAACAGAATGCAAAGCCAGGGATTCTCCCACTCCTAGTGAAGTGTGTTTCTGCACAGATACATGAAGCTAATAAAAACAAAAAACTAACAGTATTGACTGTGCATTGCTGGACCTATCTTTCTCTGTGATTAATGGCTTTGCATTCCATGCCAGTGGTCATAGCACTTCTGAATATTTCTTACTACTGTTTAAAAGTAGTCAGCCATCTTTTCTCTGGTGCAAATTTCTTTAATCATGATCAATCACTCTTACATGGATTAGCTACGTAGAAAATATTCGGAAGTGGAGGGGTAGCTCGGTGGTGCAGTGCTTCCTGGTGTAGCTGAAGGCTCTGAGCTCATCTTTAGCATAACAAAAGTGAACACATCATTGTAAATAAAAGTACAAATCACAACCCACCCTCTTGCCACACATCACCATATAGTATGATTATTATATTTTATAGTGGGTGTGTGCTTGCATTTATCATATTTAAAAATGAACTTCATGAAGCCATGTTCAAGGAATTAGTCTTTTGCAATATTCAGATGGAGCTCAAAAGCTGGATGGAGAGGAATGGAAGACGGATGGAAAGAAGAGAAGACAGAAAGAAGGGAAAGGAAAAGAAGGAAGAGAAGATAGGGTAGGGGAGTAAAATGGAAGGGAGGAGTGGGAAGGGAAAGGAAGAAGGAAGAGAAAAGGAAGAGAAGGAAGAGAGGAAGGACAGGAGGAGAGGAGGGAGAGAGCAGGATGAGGGAAAGAAAGGGAAAGCACAAGTGTGCTTAATGAGCTTGACTGAAGACCAAAGGCCCTGCCACCACTGACAGGGAGAGAGGGTAGTTAAGGTAACTCCAGGGGGCCAGTGAGACAGCAGACTATGCACCTGCTTAGGCAAGCACAGGGACCAGCGTTCAATTCCCAGCACCACATGTCTTGCTGGCCCCGCACTCCCGGCATGGTGGCATACACCTGTAATCCTAGCAGAGGGAAGCTGAAAACAGGAGGGTCCCTAAGAGTCCAAGCTGCACAGTGAGTCCCTATAGCAAAATACATAATAAACAAACAAATAAATACATGTAAAATAAATTAATTCTACACCTAGTTAAACATAAACACCTGGTGATTTATTCTGTTTCTGGAGATGTAGCTGTTAGCCTGTTTCACCGTGATCACTAAGCAGCTCTCACTCCATCCTGCTGGGAGCAGGACTGTAAGAAATTGTCCTGCGCTGGCAGCGTTTCAACTTTGTAGGATGCGGTAGGACTGACAGGTTTTTAGATTCTCTCTACTTGAACAACCAAACTTGTAAGTAATGAGCAGCAAGGAGTATCTTTGTGCGCCTATCCAAAACGAACTATTTACAAATATTTTTGTGACTCTGGGGCTTGAGTCAGCACCATGCAAGTACCATCTTAAATTCGAAAATGATGCATGAAAATAGGATAAAATATACTAAGTCAAAGTAGCTAAATATTCTTAATCATTGTTCTTCAGAATTTGGAAGCTTCGCAAGGTGATATTGGCTGCTCAATAAGTAACATCTGGCATGGAGGTATTTACTTTCTGCAGAGAATGCGACTCCTCTGTGATATTTTACATATTTGCAAACACATATAAGTTGGTGAAATTTCTCTGGGTAAACAGTGCATGATTGCCAGAGAGTAGGAAGAGGCTGGTGAACCCAGTAAGTTCGCCAACCACAGAGAGACAGCCTTTTTTTTTTTTAGTATAGGATTTACAGGTTCTCACTATTCAGATAGGTCTCCCAGTAATCCTCCTATTTTCTGCCTCCCAAATGCTGAGATTATACATGTGCACCATCAAACCCAGTCTCAGTTGCCCTCTCAGAGTGCCTCAGGGTCAGGGCCAACACAGCACTGGGGATCAGACCCCCGTCTCTGAGCTTTCCTAAGCAGGCACTTTAGTCTGCTGAGCTATCTGGCCCACCCAAGACAGTCTCTTGGTGGAGAGAGACATGCAAATTCTAAGTCAGGACAAAGGCAAGATTTCCCTGTACATTTTCCTGAATCGAGCCTATAAGAAGATATGTTTTTCCATTGCCTCAGTAGAAAAAGTCTTTGAAAATGGACTTTCACCATTGGTTTTTAAAATGAATGTTTATTTGATGCATCATTAGATTAAAGCAATGAGAGCAATGAGGGGAATAGAAACCTGTTTCCCTATAAAAAACCATGCCTAAGTTGATGCAATGCTGAAATTGTAAGAGCCACGGGCTGATAGAATAGCTTAGTTGTCTAAAGCATCTGCTTGGGAAAGCTCTCTCTGTTGTGGGGGGCCACAGCTCAATCCCCAGCACTGCATGCCTCACCAGAGCAGCCCTTCAGGTGGGCCTACCCAGCCCCCCCCCCAAAAAAAAATATCCCAAATAAATACATACATAAGTAAGTAAGCAAAAATGAAATAAAAGGGCTGGCCTGATAGCTTAGCAGACTAAAGTGCCTGCTTAGGCAGAGCACAGCAGCCTGGGTTCAATCCCCAGCATGCGCTGAGAAGGAATTAAGACTGGGTGTGGTGTAGGCACTTGTAATCCCAGCACTTGGAAGGCTGTAAACAAGAGCACCAGTATGACTCTGATCTACACAGTGAGACTTTGTGGACCCTGTAGGCCATGCCCTAAATACAGAAATATATGTACAGACTAAGTACCTGCTTAGGCAAGAGCAAGGACCAAGGTTCAATCCCTGACACCACTTGCCCTGCTGGCCCCACCCCTGGGCGCACTCAGTTGGCCTCCAGATCTGGACATGGTGGCGCATGCTTATAATCCCAGGAGGCTGAAAGCAGGAGGATAACCAGGAGCCAGAGCTGCATGGTGAGACCCTGCAATAACCAAATATATACATACAGAGAGAGAAAGAGACAGAGAGAGAGAGACAGAGAGAGAGAGAGAGACAGAGAGAGAGAGAGAGACAGAGAGAGAGAACACATCTCTTGTTCCATATTTACTCCAAGACAAATGTCTAATAAATGACAGACATAATTTCTAACACTTTCTAATTTTCTCAACATTGCATTGCCCCTATTTTTGAAAAAAAATGTGACCACTACTGAAGAAATATAATTGAAAACAAAATCAAAATACCCAGTGTGTACCCCAGATGCAGCCTATGTTACTTGCTGCTTAACAGTTTATCTTTATTCCGCACTCTGCTACCCACACTGCCATTAGTTATGTTGTCCCTTTTGCTGTAATGACAGCCCTCTTTATTGTATTTCATCACCCTGTGTACCAGCAAAGGACCAACCAAACACTGTGTGCTGAAACTCTTTCTCTTACTAGACCTCTTTCTAGCAGTCAAATGTGTCAGTGTTACCGTGAGACAGGTATGTAAATTACATACTACTCATAGTGTGCAAAACCTGAGACAGAGATGGAGAACAAGAACAATCTTGATTAGGGATTAAGGAGTTGGCTTTATACATGTGGAAATTTGGATTTGCGAGACCAAAAGTTTAAAACTCCGCAACAAATAAAATTTATAGACTTTCAGGAAATATTTAAAATATATTTTCTCAGCAAACTAACCTCAGATTTCATTAATTGATACACACTAAAATAGGCAAAATATATTTAAAAGTTTGCAAGAGATTTAGTGATTAATCGACAATAAGACAAGTAAGAGGAAAGGGATCAAACTTGAGCGAATTAAATTCTAGAAAAATAAACATAGGCTCAAACCCTGACCCTGACATGGAAGAAGAACTCAGGGATAATTTGAATGACAAGCTGGTGCAAGTAGATTTTAAGTTCCAAGGTTTTGTTTGAAAGCTGTATATTAAATGGATTAGAGGAGGACAGAAAAAAGTATCAATTAATATAGTTTTAACAAGTTTTGTGGGTTTTTTTTTTTAATTATTTATTTATTTATTTATTTGTTTGTTTGTTGTGTTTGTTTGTTTCTTTATTTATTCATTTTGTGGCTGGCTCAGCCTGCCCCGGTGGTGGCGCTGGCGCAGCATGTGGTGCCGGGAATCGAACTGCAGTCCCTGCAGTTGCCTGAGCCCTCCTAAGCAAGCGCTTTAGACCACTGAACCATCTCGCAGGCCCAAGAGTATCAATTACTATAGTTCTAAAAATATTTCATTAATGAAGTCTGTGTATAGTCCAATGCAAGTGTTCAACTAGTTAAAGTTTAAGATAAGACTGGATTTGAGGAAATGATTGATGACCTTTGGGACAAGAAAAATAATGTAGTGAAATGGGACAAACTTGTCACTCTCTCTGCTGAGTGATTCCAGAAAAAGCCAATAGGAAAGCTAAGCCAAAAAATAAAATAAAATTTCTTTGTAAAGAATTGAAAAGCCATCCATGGAGAAAGCCGCAAATACTCAAAAGTACTTTTTAAAAAATATATTTAGTACAGGGTCTACAGGGTATCACTATACAGATCAGGCTCATAGTGATCCTTCCTGTTTTCAGACTTCAGGCGCGTGCCACCATTTCCAGTCTCAATCTCTGTCTCAGTGTGCTTTGAGGGCAGGGTCAGCACAGTGCACCAGGGACAAACCTGGGTCCCTGCGTCTGCCTAAGCAGGTGCTTTAGTCTGCTGAGCTATCCAGCCAGCCCTAAAAGTACATTGTGTGTGTGTGTGTGTGTGTGTGTGTGTGTGTGTGTGTGTGCATGTGTGTAATAAAATACAAAGATATTAACCAAATATCTGTGGCTATGGAGTAGATTGCACCTGTGACCATAATTCTTTTACTTATTTCTGTTTATAACTGGATTCTGGAATTTTCTCCATCAGAGAAGTGAAATGTGTGTCTCTACCTCTTGAATCCAGCTTGGGTTTGTGATATGTTTGAGACAAATACAATACAGTAGACATGACATTGTACTCACTTCACACTCACACCTGAAACACAGCACTTTAGCTTTGCTAATTCTCTTTATTCCCGGACCAGTGGTACCCTAATATGCTCAGGCTAGTTTATGAATAAAGAAAGACATATAATCTAGGCTACCTATTAGAGTTATAAGCAGCAAGTCAACCAGAGAGACAGTCGTTTAGCAAGTCAGCAAGTTATCACAGATACAAGAGTAAACCTAATGAAAGGAAACCTGTCCAGTTGCCTAAAACAAGAATTGTCAACTAAAAGAATGGAAAATCCTCTCCCTTACTGATGGTGATGTTAAACTGGATTTTTGGCTTCAGTGGTTGAGAAAGACCCAGGAGATTAGTGAAGCCTACCTGTGGATATATTTGGGTTGGTCATGGAGGTGTTTGGCCTTGGGCATGGGCACGTACTTTATGCCTGCCCCCTTCTCCTCTAGTTTCCCTGCTCTGCTCTGTGACCACTATAAGCTAGCAGCTATGCTCCACAACATGTCCTTTTGCCATGGTGCTTCTATCTGGGAACTAATTAGCAGTATATAGAATGCCCAGATCCCAAGACCCCTAATAAATACCTTTAAGTTTCAAGTGCTAGATATTTGGTCTCTGTTGCAGCAAAGTTGAGTAATTCCCTAACTATTAATAGTCAACTAAATAGTTAAATAATATGAAATAGTGATATGTCTTTTAAACTTGGAATACCTAAATGTGTATTTTCCCCCAAAGGAAATTAGTGGTCATACAAACTTGCTTATCACTCTTCCATTCAGGGAATAAAGATAATCAATCATGCACAGCCTCTTTCAGATAATAGGGAAAAGGGAACATTTTTCAATTCATCTCATGGCTAAGCATAAAATAGATTGAGCTCTATACCAATATGATGAAAATTATACATAAGATTTATTTTAATAACATGACATTGTTTTCTGCAATCAATAATCATAGAAGGGAACTGAACAGATGCAGTTCACCACATTAACAGTATAAAAGTGTAAGTGATCATTTTAATGAATATTTCTTTCTGTTATTTTTTTTCCCGAGGGACTACTACATGGTTAATTACTGAAAAAGCCTGATGACCTACAATAACAAGCACTCATGTGTCTCACTAAGGTTTTGAGGTTAATGAGAATGCTCCTGCTTCCACGTATGGGTCAAATTAGATGTATTCTACCTGATTTCTTGTTGGACAATCCTGTAGTAGAAACAGTTATCTGGGAGAATTTCTGCTCATGGCTATTAATTAGCCAGGGAAACAAAGAAGAAGCTAATCTATATCCACAATACATACTATTCCTAGAATGTCATGCACTCTCACATCCAACTGCGGGGCCACATAAGCAAAGCAAAAGAAAAAAAGAATGAGAGAATTTTAAGCAAATAATAACACCTGGCATTAAACAAGATGGACAACACTCTACTTCCATAAGGAACTTGGAAAACAACTGTCTTGTTCTCTGCATTTTAAAAAATGAATGAAAGAAAAAGAATATTGATAATGTATGCCCATGATAACTAATGCCTTTTTAGTAAAATATTAAAGTTTTAATCCAAGAATAAGACAAG
>PVKN010037017.1:0-11323 GCA_004027915.1 Capromys pilorides
AGAGGAGAAAATGTATTTAAAATGAACTGCAGAAGAAATGAAAAGCAGTGGAGAGGCTGATAACAGAAAGAGGTGAGTGCTTGTGTGCCAGCTACTCAACGCTTACTTGTGTTTCTCAGGCACCAAGATAAAACCAGTCCTTCAGAATCACAAGTAGGTTTTCCAAAAGCCAGCAAGAAGCACACAATGGGAGGGAGGAAAGGATTCTTGAAATTTACACTGCATTCAGATACTTTCAGATGGGGATTTTTTTTTTTTGATAAATCAGATTCTTAACAAAGCTAACAATCTATAAAGCAAATGTTTTAAGTAGAGAACCCAAAATAAGCTGAGCAAGAGATCTCTGCCTTTTGGTCACCCAAAAATTTTGGAAAACTATAAAGTTCAAAGGATTCCTGTGCAACCTCTTGAAGTTCCTAAAATTTAGCTGTTACTCTTAACTCATGAATCAGTACTTAAGCTGATCTTAGTGGCTTAGTGTCTGTTCTATGAGCTTGTGAAAGGGCTACTGCAATTATCCATTCCTTTAGATGACTTAGTGTCTGCAATAAAAAAATTCATTATACCTATAAAAATAATTAAAATAAATAATAGTTTAAATATGCTGCTATCTATCATTGTTAAGTGAGCGAATTTTGCCCTAGTAAGACAAATGGGCATCCAGCTCACATTAACATCATCATGTGCCTAATGGTTTAACTTAGCATCTGGTATCTGTGCTGCCAGACCAACAAGGAGATTAAAGATGGACCACATCTGCGGTAAGTAAAATCCAATCAACGCAGTTATCCTCGGAAAACCAAAGATCTTCAGGCTATGTTGTGTGGTGCCAGGCTGCCAGTCACGATTTGTGCTAGATCCAGAACACTCTAGGTTATTCTAGGTTATTCGAGGTTCATTTAAGAAAGAAGGTCATATTTGAAATGCTAAAACAAACTCAGAGCAATGAAATGCAACCAATTCTGACAGCTTGTCGTCTATGTTCTAATTCCCATAATTTTAGCCTCTAACGGTTCTGTTATGTCACATAAGATAGAAGAAAAAAATAACTTTTAGATTTTTTTTAACCACATGAAATTTTCCATTCAAGCCCATTACTGTATTTCTAAAACAAGGCTGAAATCACAATAGAATGGTTTAATTTTTTAAGTCGTTGAAAAAGAAATTTTATTTCTGACTAAAATGTGCAGGTCTACAATTATAACATTTCAAGGTGCTCAATCTCCTCTGAATAAACTGTGCACACAGATTAAGATACAAACAAAAAAGCTTAAGATGTAACTCAAGAAACAGTAGGAAAAAAGACATTTGGCCAGCAGGTGGCGCTGCAATCCATCACTGTTAGCCAATTGGAAATTCAAAAATAAGCAGTTACCTACATTAGCAGTTACTGTGGTTTCCGATTAAAATATCCTTTTAACACAGTGCATTACGTTATGCTTTTCAAAGTTGTTTGCAATTAGCAAAGAACTCAAAGGAAAATGTTAAACCCGAGGATTGACCAAGTCGGCTACCACTGTAAAAAAAATAAAAATAAATCATAAAGGTGCTATCTGTCTTGTGGGTTATTAAACAAAGCTATTTAAGCTTTGGAAAATATATATATATATTATAGTTTATCAACAAAATCATGTTTAGAAGCCTGAAATAGCAGCAAATGGAGTAAAATTAAGCTAAATGCGTCTCTAAAAGGCCTAGAACAGCTGGGGCATGATATACTCCCCAATTAGCTCCTTAGCATATGTCCCAAGCAAGTTAACATAAATAGAATTACATAATTAACAGAAATGTAAAGGCCATAAGTCACTTAGCCCAAGGATGGAAATGATCTGGCTAGCATAGGAGTCTTATTCATGCTTAGATGCCCAAAGCAGAAATCTCTAAGCAATTACAGTGCAGTGCTGCTCTGAGCCAGGAGAAGGCTCTCCCCCTTCTCAGCTCAGCGCTCCTTCCAGATGAGACCTTGTATCCAGCTCTAGGACTGATGAGAAAGAAAACGCCAGAGAAATCGTCACACCAGAAATTCATCAGATAGGTACAGGACCGATACTAGAAAAACAACTCTTCCACTTAAAGTAATACACTTTTCGCAATACCAGAAATTCATACAAGTCTTTATAGATTTGGTAACTAGAATATAAAGAAAGAAAAACAAAAAAAGGGAAAACCTTCTGTGTCTAAAGCCAGTGATTGCAGACATGACTCAAACCTATGTCTTGTTTTCTCTTTCTTGGATTTCCATTTTAGAAACAGAAATTGTTCTATTTGTTTTCATTTTCATGAAGTCTTTCTGATTTCCACATATGTATCAGGAAACACATGAGGCCATGAGCTTCCTTGATGAACAAAACATAAACAACCCTTAATATAAATGATGCTGTCAGGGGGCATATCACGCTAACACTAACCAAGTAGACAGACAGTGTGTGATTCTTATTGTGATGAGAGCCTCAAAGACGGAGGGAGGTATGAGAAAAAATTGGAAGGTATATTCAGATTGGTTAGAGAACATATCTGAAACCATGGAAGAAGGGAACTTAAAAATGAGAAAGGATCTTTCACAGGAAGAAGATGAAAGCGTGTGTGTGTGTGTCCTAACATCCTGTGCTTTTTTCATTAGTGCAGAAAAGGTACTTGTTTTTAGCAAGTATACTTTTTAGACAATGCTTTGCCCTTACAAGTGCACCATATCAAGGGTTTCATGACATCAATAGATTTTACTGGTTATCACTTCATGAAATTACTTTAAGTTACTAAAATTACTAAATTGCCATCTGTAGTTGGTAAATATCTTTAGGAGCTATTCTGATACTGTTAAATCATGTTTCTACTACTTTGAAAATGTACAAATCATTTTTTCTAACTTTTGCCCACTAGTTAAGCATCTATTGGTGGATAGTATCTGCAACCTTTATTACTAGAGTGTTTGCTTTTAATGCCTTGATTTCCCTCTTTTCACACCTATTAATTTCTGCCATGAGAAACAGCTATCTATATCTTTCACTCAGTATTTTTTCAATTGCTTATTTATGTTTGTAAGGACCTATGGAAAGTTACTTTATTGATGAGAAGAAATTCAGTACTGTCCTTAGTGTCCTTATTCCTACTGTTGCTCCAGCATTGGCCATTTCTCTGCTTTGCTTTGCTTTCTGGAACAGCAAGTGGGTTGAGAAAATTTTGCATTTTCCTCTCTCAGCCCTGAAATTGATCACTTCTAGAAGTTTTGGTTACTGTAATTGGATAAGAAAATTAATTCTTAGAGAGCATAATAGATTCATCCATAGGCTTTCAAAAAATATTCATGGGAAGTTGAATCTGTATTTCTAAAGAAGCAGCCTTGATGTCTGTTTTTTTTTTTTTTTTTTTAGGCTATCCAGAGAAACATGGTCATTTTCAGAGTTGAGCCCTGCTGTTCTAAAATGCAGGGACAGTATCTGTACATTTTTGTGACTCAATAAACATGAAGATGGGACTGTTTACAGACTGACAAGCACACTATGTGGCAAACCCAAGATACCTTCTTAGACATAAAACTTCTCAGTCACCCAGATCGGGTCCAGGATTCCACTGACTCAATCACAGAGGGCAGGAAAGGCTGGTCATAGCAGAAGAGAGATGCCATGAATCTATGAGCAAAGAGGAGATACTAGTTTTAAGAATAGAGAATTAAGAAAGTAGAAAGTAATACTAAATCCTAAAGGAGGATAAATTATCTGTGCAATGCCACAAAAGTCATTTCATTGTGTAAAAGAGAACTAAGAAAAAAAGGAAGTTTATAGCTATGTCCATAGGGCCTGAATTTTATCCATTTTCCTGTCCTATAAATTTGAATAAGCAAGGGAATTCATGTTTATTTATATTTTGATAACATTTTAGAAATAAATAGAACATGACTGTGCAGCTATAACCTTCTATGAAGAATGTTAATTCTTTTCCTTCTTTAAATGTCTGTTTCACATTTTCTCTCACGTCACATAGCTTTTATTTCTCTATGTGTCGCTGGATTTTCTTTTCTCATATTTTATTAAGAAAATAGAAGTCAAAATAAAAAAAAAATAATCATCCTCTCCTCTCCTTATCTGCTTCTGCCCAGTGGTATCTCTGTAATTCTTTACTTACTTCACTACTACAAAAATTTTTTTTTTCTTTATTGTTGGAAGGCCACACTATGCTTCCATCTCTAACCGCTACAAAGACTCCTAACTCCTAGTGGTCTCTGCTTTCAGGATCTCCCCTTTCTTCACCTGTGGTGGATTGCCAACTGGTCAACTTGTTATACCCAGCTGAACTGAACTAGCATGGTGTTGGATGTGGAAGGCCACTTGAGGATTATTGCCAGTAGTGTGAAAGTAGAACAGGAGAGGAAGATGGTACACTACTGATTCTCCTCAAGAAGCTTACCACGCTGGCTTTCCTGATATGAGTTCAGCTGTTCTAATCATCAGAGGATCTCCAGATCTTGTGTCATTGAAGATGGCTGTGGTTCTCCTTGGGGGAGCTCTGGTCCTTATCTTGAGCATCGCTCCCTGACCCCAATGCAGATACCTCAGCCTGCTAGCACTGATCCTTCATCCTAACACTTTCTAGCCTCACACACTGACCTTTGGGCCTGCCTAGAATAGATCCATGAAGCAGGCATGTATCAGACATTGTCATGTGCTTTAGGCCTCCAGTGGAATTTGTGGGAGGCACTACTATGAGCTATAGGCTTTTAGCTAGACTTGTGCAGGATATTAGGATTCAGGCCCTCATCTGGATTCTTTGGTCTTCAGTATGTGGAAAAATTTCCTGCACTCTTTTTATATGATTGTTCGGGTGATTCATTATAAAATAATCTTATAAAATGTGTCCTGCATTATATTGTTCCCCTTGCAAAACCCTCAAACCATGACACCATTCATTCTGTTGAATGAATCATCCAGTAAAATCATTTGCTTATGCATTCTATGGATATTCACAAAGGATTTGTCATACATCAGGCATTGAGAATGAATCTATCAAAAAGGATAGTAATGGTATTAAGCAGTCTAGATCTAATTTTGGAGACATGTCTTTAATAAATGTCCAATAAATACAATAATAATGGTATATATCTAGTCAGAAGTAAGAGAACTTTGCTGTTAACTGCTCTAATTTGAGCATAGCTAAAGGGCAGCAGTTTCACAACTGGCCAGATAAATAAGAAGGTTGATAGATATTGACATCACTATGTATAATAACCCAACTGAAACAATTAAATTCTTTTAGAGGTCTTAGATGGGAGATGATAAAGCATCTTCTGGGTTCCTGGAAGAAGGCCAGGATGACAGAGTAGTAGGCTTACAATGAGAAAGCATTCTGTCTGTATAGTTTCATTCTCCCACATTGTCCTTGCCTGAATATTGACTAGAATTATTGGGCCCTAAAGCAGCACAGTGAGCACAGAAGCTGCAGACAGAGCCAGAGAGCTCAAAGCAAGTATCCAACTGTACACAAAGGAGTCAATAGCATCAGCATCCAAGTGTCTCTCTTCCCCACTATTCTCCAAATCTATGAGCAGTGAATGGTGGCCTCTGGAGAGCTGCAAGGACCAGAGCTCAAGTCTTGGCAAGATCCACAGAAGTGAAAAATTATGAAAGGTAGGAAAGGATAATTTGAACAGAGATTGCGCTTCTAAAAATAATTATCCAGAAGAAGTCTGTTTCCTCAATCTCCCAATTCTCCAGAGGAAGCAGACTTTTACCTCCCCCTCAAAATCATCAACATTATCATATATTTAATATTTCTGGACAGTAAGGACAAAACAGAACATTAACAATTGAGCAGAAATAGCAGAACTATGAAACAGAAAGAGAATAAAATAATTATTAACTTTTAAGAATATAGAAAAGATATGGATAAGTTAAAGCAGAACAGCCAACTGATGGGAATGGGACTGAAAGAGAGAGTCATCAAGATAACAGATGCACTTTTTTAAAAAATATAAATTTTTACAGATCTAAAGAATGATTTCATAAGCTGGAATTTTAGAACACTATTTGGAACTTTTTAGATAGGAAATAACCAGACATAAAGGGAGAAAAGAATGGAAAAAGTCTGAATATTAAGTGTTAAGAACAATAAGACATAATAAACAGAGTTATGAGAATATGTAATTCAAATGAATCTCCCCAAGTGAGAAGAAAATAAAAGACCTCCGATAAAAAGTAACACAATATTATAAATGTCTACTGGAAAAGAGTTGGAGACAAAACTTGTTGGTTAAAAACTCTTGAAACCTGTAATGGTAGGGTGGCAAGCACGTGTACAAAAGGAAAGTGAAGGAAGCGAAAGTCAAGCACAGGGGCAGTGTTTCTAAGTTCACCACATCTACATGTATTCACATGCATGGTGGCTTAGTCACAGCTCTTTTATTCCAGACTGGCAAGTATTTCAGGGCATAGGAAAGCTTTTGTGCCCATCCTATGTGGAGGTTTCCCTCACAGTGTGCTAACACCCTGAAAGGCTGGCCAGTGGTGTCTCAGCTGGATCCCACTCCTCAGCTCCTGCCCTTCACCATTTCTAGCTTGTATGTGGTGCGGACAGTCTAGACAGCCTAGACACCGAAGCAGGTGTAGAAAGTAGAGGAAGAATGGAATTAGATTTTTTTCTGTTTCTGTTTTTGTTTCTGATTTTCGTTCTTTCATTTTCACTCTTCAAAATAAAACAAAGTTGGGTGGGCTGGCCAAATAGCTCAGCGGATTAAAGCACCTGCTTAAGAAGACGAAGCAGCCAGGGTTCAATAGCGATCGAGACTGGATGAGGTTGTGCGCATGCCTGAAATCCCAGCTCTTGGGAGGCTGAACACGGAGGGATCACAACGAGTTTGATCTACGTAGTGAGATCCTTGTAGATGCTCTACTAAAATACAAAATAAAACAAAATTAAATTTTAAAAATTATACAAAAAAGTAAAAAAATTACAGTAAAATTCATATTACTTTAAGTGAAAATCTGTATCACTTGAATTTTTTTGTTTTAATTCTAACTTGTACTCTCTTTAAAAAAATAAATAAAAAGAGACAAGGAGAGAAGGGACAGGGAAAAAATAACAAATGAAAAAGGGAATTGGAATATTTCATACACATTACCAACTCCATGTGAGAAATGTGAACCTTATGTATCAAAAACAAGTACTAATAAAAGAGGGAGATCAAAGGATGGGTGGAAAGGTTAGGGAGAAGCAAGAAAGGGCATGGTAAAGGAAATTAAAATGAGTTTTATATAAAAAATGGAATTAGCATTATTGTGCTGTCTTGATAAATGATGACCCATAGAAAAGCAGACATACTCAAAACTCAAATGCAAAATTGGTCAAAGAAAAAATAAGGAAATAGAGACCTGAACTAAGTGAAAATTTTCTCCTAAGTGTTATTCTAGAGGCAGAAATAAATATTGAATAGCTTTAGACATTAATAAGGAAAAATTAGTTTAATCTTGAGAAATTTTGGTGTAACCACCTGATGAATAAAGTTATAGCTCTTTTCTTTTCTTTTTTTCCAGAACCAGTGATGGAACTTAGGACTTTGCACTTGCCAGGCAGACACTTGTGCCCCTGAGCTATCTCGCTGGCGCTGGAGTATACAACATTTAAAAAAGCAGAAAATTTGACTTTTTCAGATAAATGAGAAAGACAGAAGAAACAAATGAAATTGTGAAAATGTAAAACTCTCTTAAAATGGCAAAAATTAGGTTTCGAGAGCACAAATTTCAGTAAACTTAAATTTGTAAAGGTGAACGAGATCACAATAATCCCATATTAGAGGGTGGACAGGCCAGGAATAATTTGCTTACAGAAAAACACTTCTCCTAAAAGTGGGAGTGTTATGGAAAAATTTAAAATGGAAATTTGTCGCTAGTTATTTCTTCCTGTGCATACAAACTTAAGGAGCATCTGCTGGCCCTCATGGCTTAAGATTCCATGCAATGTTTCTGGTCTCAGGCATACAACAGATGGTTCTCTCATTTTGGCCTTCTTTTCTCAGAAGATCTTAGAAATTTTGAAAATTAAAAATAACATATATTCAAAATTATTAGTATTCCAGAGACCTGATACTACAAGACTCTAAATAGATCATATGGAGAACAAATGTTCAAACAAAAGTAGAATAAATTCAACTGATCAGAAAAGTTTTACTTTATTTTTGCTGAGCATTGGTTTTTCTCTCCCTGAAAGTAAATCAAAATGAGTGATAACAATAGTAATAATAATAATAATAATAATAATAATAATAATAATACAATATTTTTCAGTCTTCAAAGACAAACTAAAAATGAGTAACTATTATTGCGGCTAACCTTTTATTGGTTTCATGCTCTTAAGATGTGCCAGTGTTATTTCAACGTGTAATAAAAGGCATAGTAAAATTGTGAGACAGTTACTGTGCTCCTCCCAGTATTACAGTTGAGGAAGGCAAGGCAGTAAGCCCAATGGCTTACTGTCACAAAGATACTAAGGGCAGGATCTGTGGCTGGAATATAAGCAGTTATACTCCAGAGTGCCATACTCTTAACCATCATACTTATTGCTGCTCTCAGTTAATCTACAAATGTTGCTTTCAATCTTTTCTAGTGAAAAGTCTATAGCTTTCTCAAATGATGTGTTTGTTCTTCTGCCTAGAAGTTGTGTGGTTGCTACTCATGCTTCTCCTATTGCAGCCAACTTATCCTCCTTCTTTCACTAAAATCTAATTTTGAAGTCCAAGTGAGCTTCATGTTGATTTATGGCAGTCAATTACAGACTCTAGGGTCTTCTTCTTTTTTCTTCAATGGTGAGACCTGGTATCACAATCATTCTCCCACACTCCCCTTGCCAGGGTCCTCAGTGGTTTCAGCAGCTTCATAGATAAACCTTTCAACACTCCTGGCTCTCAGTTCAGCCTATTCTGATAGCTCCAATCATTCAGCCCCTATAATATTTCAGCCCCTCACATCCATGGCCTTGTCTATATTCACTATTCTTTCTTTATAATCTCACCTTCAAGCAAAGTGGTCATCCTGACCATAACCCCTTTTCTCTCCAGCGGAACAGTGCAAATACTAGTTACTGTTCACTCCCACTTGCCCTGAATGAGTTACTTCATCTGGCCACCTATTATTGCCCCTCATCTCCTTTCTGTTTCAAAATTTCTTTTACCAAAGCAAGTTTACATGGTTTATTATCTTAAATCTCCTTGTACTCACCCAGAACACATTTGATTCTATCTTATTTGTTGCATTCATTTAGCAAGTGCTTAACCCTGGTAGAAAATCAGCTGTATTGCCTTTTCACTTGGAAGCTAGTGAGTATGGCTAGTGGGAAGTACAGAAGCATGCCAGCCTCATAATGTAATTTCATGACCGCTAATCTCATGGGGTCCAGGTCCATTCACTTTCCCACTCCACTGAAATTATGGCTTCTTTCTTTAGAACTCTAACACTTTGACCTTCTTGGATTTCCATTTCACTGAGACAAAATAAATGTAAAAAGAGTCTGAAAAGAAGTGCAACTGTCTCTTGAAATACCTCTAAGTTTGGTCCCCTATGCTCACTTTCGTCACCTTTTACCTGTTTGCAGTCTGCCTTGGCTCTAGTGATGGCAATTCCCTTCATTTGTACAATGGCTTCAAGCTTTTCCATCATGCTCACGGTCATTCTAGAAATATGTTTCTTTTGATGTATCGGTTCCCTTGCCAGGCAAATGTACTTCAATCACTGTCATCAAAAGAGAAGATTTGTAACTACCTCCTCCTTTAACTGCATATCCTTCCTACCTCCACTCCTTTTCATGCCCCCAAACTGAGCTAAGTCTCTGAGAAGACTTCCTTACTCTCCTTGCTTCTCTCATTCTCTGTTACAGTTCCTTGGTCCTTCTTGTTCTATCCATTACATGTGCTCCTATGTGACAGACCCCTTCAAGTTGCCACATACCACAGGGCAATCCATTTTCTTCTTTTATTGAGCTTTTCTGGTGACGCTGTCCCTGAAATGTCTTCTCTGTTTGAAATCTAAAGCATGGTTCTTTTGTTTATTTCTTACGTACCAACTGCAATGTCTCTGTCTTCTTTGCCAATATGTCCCAATTCCTCTGACAAGAGCTTCTCACTTCTGGCTACATAAAAGAATAACCTGGTTAGATTTATAACCACATCTGTGCCCAGGCCTTCAGTAGACTAAACAGATCATCTCCGATAGTACAGACTTGGCTAACTTTGTTAAAGAAACCCAAGTGATTCTAATGTGCACCAGCTAAGATCTGCTGCAGATGACAGCAGACCCCAGGCACAATCTGACCTTGGTCTCTTGTCTATGCTTCCCTTGCTCATCTTGCCCAGTATTTTGGCTTCACACATCATCAGTACTTGGTGCTTTCTGAATTTATGCCTACAACCCAAACCTTTCTCTTGAACTCAGAAAGTCTATATATAATTCCCTATTGTCATCTACATTTAAATGTCGCTTGTTCTCAAATACATCCAAAATTGAACTCTTAATCCTTCTCCTTAAACTTGACCATTCTAGAGTCATCCCCTTGTTATTAACTAGGAATTCAATTTTTTCACCCACATGTATCCTTCTAGTGGTAAACGACACTGTCTCAAAGTCATCATTTGTGCTTTTTTTTAAATATCTCATGCCAAACTGTTACCCAGTTGTTTTAAATTAAAAGCAGATTCTGATAGCTTTTCCCCATGACTTTCAGTATTATTCTGATTTTAGCCATTATCCTTGTTCTCTGTACTATTACTATAATTTATGACTGGTCTTCCTACTACTGCTATTGCACAAAAGACAACATCCAGGTTGACTCTTTTACAATGTAATTAAAATCAGGTCACCAACTGCTTAGAACCTTCCAACGTCATCAATTGCCTAAGCCCTCTAAATGACTGTACTACATTTGGGAACATATTTCTCCTGTCTTCCTCTCCCCTCTCTAACCATAACCACATCAAGGATTATACTGTTCTTGAACTATGCCAGGGACATTAATGATTTTGTACTTGGTGTTCTGCATCCTGGAACATTATTCTGGAAAATATCTTCCCTGATGTACTCAATATGTCATCTCTTTTCTAAGGTTGCCCTATATAGAATAGTGTCCCCTCAGTCTATACCCTGTGTACTTGTCTTCATATTCTCAGATGGAATATATATTCCTCAAATGTAGGGTTTTCCCTACAAATAGTCCCTAGCGATAATATGTCCTAGCCACTCAGTAATCAACTGCCAAATAATGGGTCAACTTGGGAAGGCAGAGATTCTGGCGCAGCCTAAGAGGTGCTACTGTAAATAACAAGATCTCGGAGGGCCACACAAAGCTTTTG
>PVKN010037018.1:0-11321 GCA_004027915.1 Capromys pilorides
TATGTTTGCCCCTTCCTCTATTCAGGGGGCAGCCTGGTTTCTCTTTTAATCAGCAATGTTAATTCTTCTGCTCCAGTGGAAGTCCCATGAGAGCCTTACATTCAGCAGAGGATGTAGTTCAGTGGTATAGGGGTGTTTTCCTACGTATTTGTGACACTGTTTGGTCTAATTTCTCCTCTTGCTTCTAGTACCACAATCCCAGTTGTCAAAACTCATCCTTGTCAGAAACTCATACCTTACATAAAACAGACTTCACTTAATACTTCCCATCTCGTGAGTATGACCCTCATTCAGATCAATCTGAGCATCCTAAGTATCACTACCCAAGCGTCACAACTATGTAATGTTCCATAAATGGGGACATTCTAGGGCTCTATGCTGTGGGAGGATTAAAACCAAGGGCCTTCCTCTGATATTTGACTCTCCTTTCTGTCTCCTGGGCCACCTCTCCAACCCTCTCAGGACTGCTTTTAGAATTACAGCCAGAAAACTCTCCCTAATAGTCCTCATGTTTGCAAGGTTGTGCTGGTTGCATGCTGTTTACCTTCCATTTTTCCAATTAAAGATCTTCAGTTCTTTTAAAATCTATTCAACTGTCCCCAGCACTTGTGAGATTGAGGCAGGAAGATTGGTGTGAGTTCAAGATCAGCCTGGGCTACAAAAGTGAGCTCAAAGCCAGCCTGAACTGCATACTGCATAGTGAGACCCTGTCTCAAAAAAACAAACAAACAAAAAATCTATTCAACTGCCACCTCTTCTCTGATACCTTTCTCCCACTGGTGCCAGGCACTGAACTAGTTAGGCAGAGAAGTGCCAGGAGATGGCAAAGCTGTTGATATCCTTCTCTCAAGATCCCAGCCAGTTGGGATCAGCTCTCAAACATCTCCACATGTCAGGCGTTCTCTAGAGTGGATGGCCCTTACGTCAGCCTCCAGTTCAGTCTGCCCAGGAAGCTCTTGCTTTTGAAGATCAGAGACAGCTTCACTACATGATCAATTAGACAAACAGGAGTCCAACTTCCCACCCATGTGCCTGTGGTTCACGTCATGAAAACGCCACTCTCATCTATAAACCTAGCCAGTAGTACTACTACTATTGGGAGAAAAAAGTACAGAGCACCTAACACCCAGAAAGTACTCACTAATCCCCTCAAATACACTGGACCAGCCCAAAAAAGCAGAAACAAGGACACAAATTTAAGGAAACTCAAAAAATAAGAGGAAAGTATAGAGATTACAATTACAAATGGGTTTATAAACCAATTAAAGGACAATCTTTTTTTTCCCTGTATTTAGGACAGGGTGTACAGGGTTTCACTATGTAGATCGAACTCCTAGTCTCCTGTTCCTAGCTCCCAAGTGCTGGGATTACAGGTGCATGCCACCACACCTAGTCTTCATCACCCCGTCTCTACCACTGGCTCAGTGTGCCCTGGGGGGCAGGGTCAGCATGGCACACCAGGGATTGAACCCCAAAGGACAAACTTAAATTGAGTTAGAAACAGGTTAATTGTAAAGACATGCCCTTAAAAGCTAAGAGTTCTCTCTCAACCCACCCCTCCAAGGCTATGGAGCTGCCTGCGGCTCTGACTACGTCACAGTGCAATGACCCCTTGCTCCTCCATGCGTCATACACACAACTACAGCCCTGAGCTCACGCCATTAGACACTGCTGGCGGCAGAATGTGTAGAAATAAAGACTCAGAATTCTTTCAGGCACCAAAATTTTTATTTACCCACCTTCCTGCTTTCTTCTAATAGTCTAAACATCATATGTACATTATAAACCATATTAGTTTTTTTGACCCAGGGCTGTGGTGTAGGAACCATCCAAGTCTGTTTTTATGTTACTGTGGTCCCTATCAACCTCTGGTTATCACCTCTGTCCCTTCTTGACTATCCCTTAATGGTCTATTCTAATCCCTGTGAAATAGGGACTAAAAGAGCCAACCTCAATATTCTGAAATTTATAAGAAGTCCCAGCACTAAATAACTCAAGCTCTCAGAAACATTTAAACTCCCAGTTTTTCATTGCCCTTTGATACAGCTCCATGGACTCAGAAATTACTAAATCTGTAAACCAAGCACACAGGTCCAAGTCCACAGATCAAATGTGGGCCTGGCTGACAATGTGCATAGCCTTTGTGACCTCCACTACCACCTTCCAGCCTAAGGAGGACTGACTGAGCACTTCCAAGCCCTCTGAGCTCTTGGTTCCCCAAAGATGTCTCTTTTGCACCTCCATCTCACTTGAGACCTCTCCATTCCCCCTGCCACACTTGGAACAGTACAAAGGATGACCAGTCCCAGGGGCTCCAGGGAGGGCACTGGGAAAACAATTGCAGAGTTGGTGCCATTTGCTCTTGGGAAGAAGTGGGCCTGGACAAGGTCAGCCGCTGGAAGGTGAGGGCAGCTCTGGTTCTCAATAGCGGTAGTGATCGGCCTTGAAGGGGCCATCGTGGGACAGGCCCAGGTACTTGGCCTGCTTCTCAGTCAGCTTGGTCAGCTTCACATTCAGCTTGCCCAGGTGGGCCTCGGCCACTGCTTCATCCAGCTTGGGTGGAGAGAATCAAAAGGAAAACTTAGAATGAATGCCATGACCTTGGGTCCTCCACCTGCAGCCCACAACCAAATGGTAGAGTACTCTTTTGGGGAATCTGCCATGTATGTTACCTATTTTGCACTTTATTCAACCCTCATTCCCAGCCTTGGTCAGTGGGTTAGGTACATTCTTCTGGATGCCATTTCTGTCAAGAGGGAACCATGCCACATCCACCCTCCCAGTTGTCCTAGTGAGACCACCAATTACATCTCTCTTCAACCTCTACCAACATGGGTGGCTAACTAAAATGCTTCTTGGCATTTATCTATGGTCTAGGATATTTTCCATGAAGTAGAGATGGTGCATTCCAATTCCAATAGGATTCCTACATAAGATAAGGTAGCTAGCTACCTTAGCTCATCATTGATGAGTCTATTTGACAAGTGAAATAAATATAGAAAAAAAAAAAAGAAAGGGAGCCAAGATGCTGCTTAGAAGTAGGACACACACTTAATATATATGAGGCCCTGGGTTCTCCAGTACCCCTTCATGCAAAAAAACCACTATGATGACATTAAACTCTGGATCTAGTGTCTCAATCTCAGGCTTCCCCAGTGCATGGTTAATAGAGTTCCTTTTTTTAATTAAACTTTGACTAAAGTATGTGAGGCCCATGAAACAAGTAAACTCACAAATTCTTTGATATGGCTTCCTTCAAGAGGTAGAGCCTACTATAATCCCAGCACATGGGATGCTGAGGCAGGAGACCAGCCTGGGCTACAAAAGTGAGCTCAAGGCCAGCCTGAACTGCATAGCGAGACCCTGTCTCAAAAAGACAAAAAAAAAAGAAAGAAAAAAGAAAAAGAGGTAGAACCTAATCCCTGTCCCTGAGTAACTCAGTTCTAATAAAAAGAATGAAACAGAAGCAACAATATATGACTAGAGGCAAGGTCATAAAAGGCAATGTGGCTTCTTCCTTCCTCTGCCCTGGGTCACCATATTAGGGAAGCAAGCTGCCACTTCTGATGACACCTAAGAAGCCCTACTGAGGCCTATGGATGAGGAATCAAGATATATACAGTTGATCTTCCAGCCCCAGACAAGCCTTCAGATGACAGCAGCCCCGGCAGAAATCTTGACTGTACCCTCCATGAGTGACCCAAGTCAGAACCACTCAATACCTACCCACAGAAACTGAGAAACAAATGTGCATTAGCTTTGCTATTGTGGTACTAGAGATTTGACCTAGGATTCACTAAGTTACACTTCTACCTCTTTTTAAAATTTTGAGATATAGTCTAAGTTGCCCTGGATGGCCTCAAACTTGCCATCCTCCTGCTTCAGCCTCCCAAGTGGCCAGGATTACAGGTATGGGCTACCACATTTCATTTTACAGTGATGGGTACTTGTTAAGTAGCCCAGGCTAACCTCAAACTCCTGGGCCCAAGAGACCTGCCTTAGCCTCCTGAGTAACTGAGAAAACTGGTATATGATACTGTACCTGCTAAGTATTTATTGTTTTAAGTCATTAAGTTTTGAATTTAAACTGTTATACAAGGACAGGGGAGAGAGTTCAGTGGCATAAACACCTGCCTGGTAAGTTCAAGGTCCTGAGTTCAATCTCTGATTTCAAAAATAAAAAATTTAAAAAAAAAAAAAAAAAACTGTTACATAATGGCAGATAACTAGCACCGATTTGAATGAAATTCCCCCAATGGTTACCAAAAGGACTTTTAACTCGTAAAAAATGCAGAAATCCTTGTACAAATAAAAAAATCAAAGCTTAGAAAAGTAGAATGATTTGCCTGAAGTCACACACCTAGTATATGACAAAGCCAGGATTTGAACCAAGGTCCAGTTGGCTCTAATACTCCAAAAGACATCTCAATAATCTGAGCTAGCTAGGTATGGTGGTACACACCTATAATCCCAACACTTGGAAGGCTGAGGCAGGAGGACTGCCCTAAATTTGAGGCCAGCCTGGATTATACAGTGAGACGTTGTCTCAGAAAAGAGAAAGAAAAATCTGAGCTATGGCCTCGACAGAGCTTTGAAGCAATCATGCAGAAGTCAAGGTCAGAGGCTGACGTTACATAAAGCAAACTAACCAGTGCTAAAATACAGGAAAAGATCCTGAAAGTTTACTTTCTCAGCTACTAGTGCCCAGCCCCAGTTGCCATCCATGATGGCAGGACAGCTTCTGACCAGGGCCTGGCCTGCAGAGGTTTTACATTTCCAACTAGTCTCATATCCACTGGAACTCCAAAACCATGGAAGCAGGGCTGTGTCTACCCTTGCATCCACCAGAACTGGAGCCTAGAGAAAGTGATAATGGATTCAAATAAGACTCACACAAAAGTTAGACGAGCCTAATCTGAAGTCTATGTGGGTTCCAGCAGTGGAGCAAAGGTCTTCACCTCCCAGGGTACAAAATGAATGGTGCATTCCTTTGTATGGCCTGGCCTACCTCAGGATACTGTTCTGCTGCCAGTGAACAACCTGGACCAACATGGACAGCCTATTCTACTCTTGGCCCAATACCAAATAGTTCAAAGAGCAAGCCGATATCTAAACCTTAGTTTTAGTTTGTAGGCCAGATATAAGCACCCTTCATCTTTCACAGATGTTACAAAGATCAGTAATGTTGGGTGGTTAGTACAAGGTAATTTAACGAATTGTGGCTTCTTTAAGCATGATACCTGAATCCTCATCCAGACACAGGTGGGAACGATGTCTTGTTCCTAAGCCACATCTTAGCAGACGTGGAGGAAGAAAGTAAGGATGGATCCCAGCACGTGAAGTTTCCAAACCTGACCTCATTTCAAAAATTCAACCAATTCTCACCAAAATCAATCATATTTCTCTCAAATGGGGGGCCAGGGAGATAGCTCAGTAGATTAAGCACCTGCCCTGCAAGCACAAGGTCCTGAGTTCAATTCCTAGTACCATAAAAAAAAGAAAGTCTATATTTCTCCTAAATGGGATCAGGCAAAGGGTCAAGTAAAAACATGATCTTAGGGCCAGGGAGATAGCTCAGCAGCATTAGCAAGTGCAAGGTCCTGAGTCTGATCCCTGGCACAAATAAATAAATCAACAAACAATCCTAGAGATCTGACAGACTGCACAGACCAAGCTAATTCTTGAGATCCTTCTGAGTAAAACATTTGGTCGAGCAAGACAGTGGCCCAAGAAAACAGGATGAGTCAGCTGGTCCTAGAGTGTAAAAACTCTAGCCCCAGATACACAGCCACATGGCTTGCTAATTCCCCAGTGGCAGACCCAGCCTTTCACAGTCTTGGTATGGAGACCCCATAAACTCTCCAGCACCCAAAGCCTGGAAAAGCAAAAGATGCCCTTGGTAGGGAAACTGAGTATCAGACGAATAAGTATAAAGGGAAGTTCATCTGCAGTACTGGCAAAATAAGGTAGAACGAAATCACAAGTCTGCATGGTACGTGTGGGTAACTGTTGGCCTTGCCATGCCCATGGCATGAGGGGCAGGTGCCCTGCAACAGCTCATTTGAAGGCCACAAACCTGCAGCCCATACTGCACCCACAGCCATATGTGAGTTGATTCAATCATTTATTTTTAAAAACTTTGACTTGCCTATATCAAGAAATTATTTTATGCCACTTCTTGGCATGTGGCTTCTCTTCAAAGCTCAGAAGCCCTGGCCCAAAAGACCCGAGCTCTTGGATGATAACAAAGGAAGGACAATCTCTTACATCTTTACAGACACGTCACTCCCAAACTAAGGAAATGCTCATGACCCCTAAGGGAAATCTTTATCACTTCCATTTCACAGATGAGAGAATGGACGCACAGAAAAATTACGTAACTTGCCCCACTTACACAGCCTTATGTGGTGAGATTAAAACTTGGTGTGGCCCTTGCAAACAAAGCCCATGCTCTTTCCACTACTCTAGACAAGCACAAGGAATCACACCCTAGTGCCGACCTCCATTTCTTCCTCTGTCAAATGGGGAGAATAATTCCGTACCATAGAGAAGTCTGTTAGCACCTCTAAGAAGGCAGACAGCACTTTATAAATCCTAGCAAGCCATAGTGGGTAGCCCAGAATTGGGCGCTTGAGGGGGAAGCAAGAACCTACCTTCTTGGGCAGGAAGTGAACCCCAATAGGGTATTTGTCTGGGTGGGTCCACAGCTCAATCTGTGCCAGCACCTGGTTGGTGAAGGAGTTGCTCATCACAAAGCTGGGATGACCCATAGCACAACCCAGGTTGACTAGCCGGCCTTCAGCCAGCAGGATGATGCGGCGCCCATTCTTCAGCCGATAACGGTCCACCTGCAAGGCACAGCGCAACAGTGAGGGATGGAGGCACTGGCTTGTGCTCTACTTCTGCCTCCCACCTTGCCCAGGCAAGGCCTGGAGGCCCCAGCACCAACAACCTTCAAATGGGCTGGCACATCCAACTAATCAGCCAGTCGGGCATGCTGGTGCACACCAGTAATCCCAGTACTCTGGCAGGCCGAAGCAGGAGGATCATAAGTTTGAGCCAAGTCTTAGCAACTCAGCAGCTCAGCAAAACTCTATTTCAAATTAAAAATGTAACAAGGGTTAGAGAGGTATCACAGTGAAAAAGGCCTGGGTTCAATCCCCAGTACCATTAATAATGGCAATAATAGTAATAACAATAACAACAATAATTAATTACAAGAGCAAATAACCTCATAGATCTACTCAGAATTTAATGAGTTGACACCCATAAAGCATCTGGCAAGGTATTCAATAAGTAGCACCAATTTATCATTTCTACTGCTCTTAAGTGCATCCTAAGATTTCTGCCTAATAAACTCTTCCCATGTCTATTCAAAAAAATTTTTTTTAAAATAGGAATGCATGCAGGGCATGGTGGTATACACCTGTAATCCCAGCACTCTGGAGACTGAGGCAGGGCAGGAGGATCACTGTAAGTTTGAGGCCAGCCTGGGCTACATAGTGAACTCAAGGCCAGCTGAAACTACATAGCAAGACCTTGTCTCAAAAAATAAAAGGAGTGCATGGTCACACTACAAGAGACTCTTGTTTCAGAAGACCATGAGGTGACTCTGCCGAGGTTGAGGGAGTGAACACGGAAACCCCAGCCTCAAGCACCTCACTCCCAACCCTCCCAGTCATTTGGCCATGCAAATCTGCTCTCTACTCTCCTCCTTTCATCCTGCCTTCCTCACAGTGACTCTCAACTATTCCTCAACAGTCTAGCTCCACAGACTACTCCAACAGGCCTAGTACAAGTGCAAGGAAAGTTCTCCAGTGCCCATCAAGCATTCTTTCATCACATGAGCATTCGCTAACACCCATCCAAGCCAAGTTCCTGCAAGGTCACATCAGCTTGGACTCTGACCTCATGGTCCCACTGCAGAGGATGGCAGTGTTTCCCACTGTAATGACGCAGGCACTGCACAGAAGGGCCACACAAAGCACACGGCACTGCCCTCTGCCTCAGCAGCTGGCCTGATAGGGGTTGATGGGGCATCTCTGAGATAAGGTTTGGAGGGTAGGCAAAGAAAAGGGCATTTGATCTGTTCTAAACAAAAGGAGCTACCTAAGCAATGACAAAAGAACTGTGATAAAATATTACGGAAATGGTCCAGGATAACCTCAGAGCAGACAGATTCCAGAGAAGACAGGAAAAAGATGAAGTTGGGAAGAAGATTGAAAATTCTGAGGGTGAGGAGAGAATTGAGCTTTAGGAGTCACCTGGGCGGAATTGTCCATCCTTCTGTGACACCTCTGCAGAAGGAACCAGGGCATGTACTGTGCCAGGACTTCTGGGCAAGGAGATGGAGGCTACTCTGCCTAGCTAGGAACTGGCAGTCTTAGGATCTACCCAAGGAGTATTCCCATAGGAAGGCAGAAGGCCTAAGGAAAAGGGTGGAGCCTATGACCATGTGGTGTGTGCCCACAGACACTCATTTGCCTATGGGGTAGACCTGTGGTATGGCTCTGAGCGGATGATAGCAGAGCTTTGGTAAATTCTGTCTATATCTATACAACATCCAAAGACAGCAAGGCACAAATTTAAAGTGTCCTACAGTAAGTGGGTTGCTTTCACTTTTCAAAGTGTGGTAAACAGCTCTGTACACATACTTGAGGATCAACGGCAAGGACAGAATGCCCAGCCGAGAGTCTACACAGGGGCTGGGAGGGTAGGTCAGGGATGGAGGACATGTTCAACACATGCAAGACCTTAGGTTCTAGCACCAGCAGAACAACAAAGTCATTGCTTAACTTGCAACCTCTAGATATATAAAGCAAAAATGTTTCCCAAAGAAAATAAACCCAAATAAAATTTCATATGCCTCAAAGAAACTCACCTTTCAATGCCCTCTGCAAACCTGTCCTTGCCACAGCTCCTGTTTTTCAGCTGTTCCAGCCAGAAAAAACTCTGCACCCTTTTCAGCTCCTCCCTGACCATGCATGAGTGAGCCTCCATCCCTGGCACTCCAGGTAGGTGGAGGCTACCAGCATCCAGCAGGGCTTCGAAGGCACCCTCTATTCCCTCACCTTGTGCTACTGCTTTCATTTTCCACACCATAGCAAGAAGGTTCTTTCTGAAACAGCAACCTCACCATGTGCGGCTCTGCTGCCTCTCACCCTCAGGGACTCCAGGTGCCCTCAGGATCAAGCCTGACACCTAAGCCTAGCTCTGGAGCCAGGCCCTTTTCCCACACCCTGCCAACTGGGTTGCAACAGCCTGTTAACCTAAGCTTCTGGGTAGGTAGCCCCCAAGAAGGTCTCTCCTTGGCCCTCTACTGCCCAGCCTACTGAAAGGGCTAGGGATTCTCACCTGGGGTTTGATGTTCACCTTGTCCACAGCATTCTCATTAAGCCACTTCACGTCAATCTCCACATCAAAGTGTCCAATGTTACAAACAATAGCATCATCTTGCATTTGCTCAAAGTGCCTGTGGGGAGGCCCAAGACCATGATAGACCATCAACAACAAAGAGCAATCCCAAGTCTGCCCTACCCCCATGCTCCCCAAGATCCCCACATAGTACCTACCGACCAAGGATAATGTCCACACAGCCTGTGGTGGTGACAAAGATGTTGCCCTCCTGACAGGCCTCATCCATGGTAGTAACCTCATAGCCTGTAGAGACAGTGGCCATGGGTCATCTAGGGTGGCCTGGCCCCTCCTGTGGCTCCAGTGGCCAAGAATCAGCCCTTGCCTTATCATACCTTCCATGGCAGCCTGTAGTGCATTGATGGGGTCGATCTCAGTGATGATGACACGGGCTCCGAAACCCCGCAGGGCCTGGGCACAGCCCTTCCCCACATCGCCATAGCCTGCTACAACCGCGACCTTGCCTGCAATCATCACATCTGTGGCCCGTTTGATGCCATCTATGAGGGATTCCCGGCAGCCATAGAGGTTGTCAAACTTGCTCTGCAGGGGAATGATGGGGGACAGGTAAAGCCCTGGACCCCAACCTCAGAGTGCTTTTTAGGGCCCCCCAGAGCCTCAGGCCCACTCAGCCTGAATTGATCCTCCTTGGGATTCCTCCCACTGCCTGATGCCCCCATATGACCCCCACCTGGCCATCTCCCAGATCTCTGCCTGGTCTTTCCGTTTATCCAGAACCTTCCTAAGAATTAATCACTAGGAGAAATTGCTGGGTCCAAAACTGGAGAACTTAAAAAAGTTCTTGACAAGGCCATAACGTTCTCAAAACCCAGCTCTGAAGCCCACTGTGTAGTTCCTCCTTTCTGTAATGTACCACTACCCACAATCTATACCCCTTTCATACCTTCTTCACAGGCCACTCCTAAGCTGCACCAGGAATGACAGCTGACATTCTCATTACAAGGGCTCACCTTGGTGACAGAGTCATTGACGTTGATGGCAGGTACCTTCAGGATCCCCTTGGCCATCATCTTGTATAGGTTGTGCACCCCAGTTGTGGTCTCTTCAGAAATGCCTCGGATGCCTGAAAAAGAATGGTACAGCATCAGAGACCACACTGGAGCCCACCCAAATCCCTGACTTTGCCCAGCGCCTTTCTTCTTCTGGGGTCCCATCTCTATGAGTGACACCAGAGCCAATGAAATCCTTAGGCCAGCTAAGTAAGGAGTTATCTACAGGAATCCACCACCAGGCCTGGTGACTCCACCACCCCAAACTCCCCAACCTCTCCACTCCCACTGCCCTGTCTCAGTTCCTGTCACTGTCATTTCTCACCTGGCTTTTGTGTCATAAAGTAGCCATCAGCTCTTCTAGCGTGTAAATTCTCAAAGAATTTTTTCCAAAACCCTCCAATTATTTCCCTTTGCTCTCAGGATCAGGTCAAATTATTTTCTCTCGTCATATTCAGGTCACAACTAAAGCTCCATCCACATCCTATAACATCTCCTAAGAAAAGTTCCCTTCATTTACTGTAATTCTGTTGGCTTCATTTCTATTTCCTAAATAATCAATCCTTTCCTGTACCCATTTCCCAACTATTCCCCTTCCTGCCCTGCCTTTAATAAAGTTGACTGGTTCCCAGTGTTAGAGCAGTGCTATCTAGCTGTTCCAGGGGTTCCCTGCCCTGGCCCTACACTGGACCTTGGGTTATTGTTATGGTTTATGTCTAGTTGTCCCCCCAAAGCCTCATGCAATCATGGGGCGGGGACTTCTAGAGTTTGAGACATGAGTCATGATCCACTAGGATTATGTGTTACAATTGGTTCCTCCCTGGAGCATGATCTGGGCCTGCCTAGGATATGATTGGCTCCTCCCTAGAGCAGGATCAGGGGCCTATCCTGGGGTAT
>PVKN010037019.1:0-11323 GCA_004027915.1 Capromys pilorides
ATAGGCGCTTGGCTGGGTACGGCAGAGCCCTGAGACACACATGTCCCGGAGGGCTGCCGATGCCAGGGCCTGAGCTTACCCACCCGGACTGAATAAGAAGCCGCAGATTCCCCTGCACACCAGTGGCCTGGTCAGGGCCTGACAGAGGAGATGCGGCCACTGGTGCCCCTGGGCACACATGGCCTGTGCCTGAGGCCTATACCTCCTTCTGCAACATCTGAGTGTAAGGGACCTCTCTCTCTCTCTTCATAAGTGAGAGCCAGTCAAGAGTGACTGCAGTTTGCAGGCAGAGCCATCGTAGGTCACCAGGTACCTGACACAGAAGCCAGCCCAAGACCTTCCTCTGGAGGAAGGATGGGACAGAACAGGACAGGTGCCCAAGGCTCAGCACTGTGTCTCACTAATGCGATCTGATTTCTGGCCCATTCATTCATCAACAGCTGAATAAAGAACAGGCCAGGGTGGGGCCCTCAGTCCCACAGCCAACACTCAGAGCAAAGGCGGCAGTGGCACCCTCCCCGGAGCAGCTGCCCGTGCTCCTGTGACTTGTGCTGTGAAGACAGGGAGAGGAAGTGCTCTGCTTTTTGGTCAACAAACCACAGCTACAGGAACAGACACCTGGCTTTAAGGGTACGCCGAGCTCTGCTTGATAATGTTAATGCTTTGAAAGGATTTTCCTCTGTGGTATGATTTGATTACACTGGCGCAATGCTGTGAGAGGTGTGGAGAAAAGCCCTGGTGCACAGGGGAAGGAACAGCGAAAGAAAGAAAGAAAGGAAGGAAGGAAGGAAGGAAGGAAGGAAGGAAGGAAGGAAGGTAGGTTAGTTCCCTGTGGGAAGGGCCTGCTCAGGTGCTCTGAGAAGGGAGACCATCCGTAAATGATTGCATTTGGAAACTTGCACCTCGTGATCCAGCCACTCTTCAATGAGAAACATGTAATTTCCCCATATGAAATGGAATCATTAAGCCCTGACAAAGTCCGAGGCAAAGTAAAACGGTGGCTGTGTGCACCCTGCACCTCCCTCCACTCTGCAAATTAGGTGTCCCCGTGGAAGGCGTCCTGGAGGGAAGTGAGCAGCGGTTCTGCCTGGAGGAGAGCTGCACACTGACCGAGAAAATGCATCCAGCTTGGCTTATTTCAGACACGAGTCACCCACCTCACTCTGCCTGAATGTGTGCATATGCAGAGAGGGGACCCACCTCCTGGATGTCTCTGCACCAGCAGCAAGCAGAGAAGAGGCCAAATGTGGAATAAAATCGCAGACACACGCACACCACACACACACACACACACACACACACACACACACCCCTGACATCTAGTAATGGTAGGGTCTGGTAGCACAGGCCTACAATTCTAGCACTCCGGAAGCTGAGGCAGGAGAATCAAAAGCTCAAATTCAGCTTGGGAAACTTAATAACTTAGCAAGTCCTTGTTTCAAAATTTAAAAACAATATAAGAGCTGGGGAGGAAGTGCAGTACGAAAGTTCTGAGTTCAATACCTAGCATAAAAACAGAAACAAAAACAAACAAACAAAAACAGGCTGGTAAAATATTAACTCTATCTGGAGTTAGCGGCATTAGATCAGTGATCATTCCCTGATTTGGATACTGTGTCACAGTTACAGAAGAGACCAGTGAGAGAATCCGCATGACAGTACGAAGGACTCTCTTTACCAGATTCACCACTTCCCGGTGGCAATTTCAACAGTTTCTGAAATGCCAATGTACTGGTACAATGGCACTTGGGTTAGGACCACTGGAGAGAGGCAGACTAAGCTCTCATTTTGTGCAACCACTTGGCATAGACATCATTTCCCCAGAAATCTCGGCCTGAGGTGCCAGGGAACCAAGCCCCACCAGAAGCGCACAGAGCGTGTTTCCTCAGGTCCTGCTGAAGTCCACGGCCCCATGCCACAGAGCCCAGCCCCTGTCAGGACAGGCTCCCAGTCTACTCACTGCACCACAGAACAGAGGCTCGAGGGTCGGGGTGCATCAGAGTGGCTGTAAAATGCGGAACCCCACATCCTAAGTGCATGGAGGCCTGGGAATCTGCACTCACAGGAGGTGCTCTTTAGGAAATGACAGGCCTGGGGGTGGGGACTGTGCCGGCCTTGAGACCTCAGTAGAGAAACACAGCCGGGGGGAGCTCAGCAGCCCCACAGCCAGGTGGTCCTGGTACCCATGGCACAACCTCAGACCTCCTGCTGAGTGCACCCTTCCCAAGACTTCCAGTCGTGGAGTTAAGGGACGCAGAGAGGGCCCCAGGAGCCTCTGGGAGGGGTCCCGGAGACACCATCGCCACAGAGCACTTAGGGAAAACGTAGGGTTGGGGATTGAGCCAACTTCTTTCTACTGAATGCTGGTGGAATGCTAAGCAGTTCCGGCTCCTTCAGCCTCCTGAGGGGATCAGTTGTTATTCCATTTCATAGATAAGAAAACTGAGGCATGGAGAGTTGACCAATAACACAGAGAGTTGACCAATAACACAGAGAGGAGATAGAGCTGGCCCGGAAGCCAGGCAATAGTTACCAAACCACCTTCTTGTCTGACACAAAGGTTCCTCCAGGGGCTCATTCCCTTGGGGATGAGACATGTTGCTTCAAAACAACTGAAACTTCAAACTGGGTGTGGTGGCACATGCCTATGGTCCCAAATCTCTGGGAAGCTGAGGCAGGAAGACCCCAAGTTCGAGCCCAGACTCAGCAACTTAGTGAGAATCTGTCTCAAAACACAAAGTTAAACAAGGAGATGGGGATGCGGTTCAGTGTAAAGTCAGGGGCTGTGGGGGAAGCGGGGACGGCAGGAAGCTCTTCCCAGTCATTAGGTCCACATACGAATGCTTCCTCCAACCTAAAGCAGATGTGTCTTTCAGAGGCTCCTGCCCAGCCCCTGTGTCCCTCCTTTGCTTTCCCCTTTCATTCTCTTCTCGCCTGGCATCTCTCTTCTCTGTCACTTTTGCTCCTTTTCTCCCCGAAGGCCAAATTACAGACTCCGCCTGTCCTACGTGTTCCTTGCCCCCAACCCCCGCTGCTAACCCTAGCACCATCTCCTGCCCGCCTGTGATGACACGGGCTACCTGAAGCAACAAGGACACGGTTCCTGCCACGGCGGACGAATGACCTACCATTCTCCAGCGGACACTGTGGGATCTTGTGGGCCCACAGCTTCCAAACATAGCCCATGTTCCAACCGAGGCACACCTGATGGTCTTTGAAAGGGCGCTCGAACGGCGGGACCGTCTTCAGCAGAGTGTAATTCTTCGCCACGGTGTGCGGCAAGTTCTCCTCCCATTTCATGTTCAAGTCTGTGCCGCTGTCCCTGTGAGTAATCCAGGCTCGCAGGATCACCACAGACACGGAGATGGAGTGTCGGATGAAGAAGTCGTCTCTGTAAACCATGATGCTTGGAAATCTCACGTGGACGATTTGGGTTCTGCTGGTGTGAAGATGCTTCTCGTTCTTCCAGCGCTTTTTGTACACAGGGATGCTGCTTCTGAACTCAGATGAAACAACTGCTTCCAGGTTGACAATACAAGGCTGGGAGCACAGATACTCAACCGAGACTTCAGACACATTGCGTACATTTCCTTCAAAAACAGTAAAATAAATAAAGTCTTTATAAGTTGGGCTCTGCTCCTCTCTGGGTATTACTGATGTTGTCAGGGAAGTCTGTCTACCCAAAGATGGTACAAAATTCTGAAAAGGAGAAAAAATACATAATAAGGAAAGCTTAAAACAATCATTATATTAACACAAGCATGCCTCACTATCTTCATGGGGAGGGACAACAATACAGGAATGTGAAAGGGAAGAGATGTCAAAAGCCCTACTGGAGTACTGGAGAAACACACACACACACACACACACACACACACACACACACAAATGAAGATCAGGCCAAACTAAACTCTCCTCCCTCAGGCTCAGCAGTATCCACTGATAAAGTGCAACTTGCTTTTTTTTTCTTAATGTATTTAGTACAGGGTCTAGAGGGTCTCACAATGCAGATCAGACTCATAGCGATCCTCCTATTCTCAGCCTCCCAATCGCTGGGATTACAGGTGCGCACCACAATGCCCAGTCTCAGTCACAAAGCAATGACGAGGCAATCATGTCACAGCTGGCTTCCAAGGGAAGGAGCCAGTCCACAAGAAACCCAGCAGCGACGGAGTCTGCCTCAGAATGAAAAGGAGACAACCCAGCTTCCGACATTTTCTTATTGTTGTCCTGACTTTAAAAGGTGGGCAGATGCTGCCAAATCAAAGGCAGTGAGACAAGTTCAAAGAGCACCCAAGAGGGAACTGTCTTTCTAATGGGGATGCCAGCCTGGCCCTTTGTCTCCCAGAGGTGCAAAGAGCACGGATGGATCAGCAGGTGGTTCTCACTGCTCCACGTCACACAAGGCAGCTTGGACCACAGACTGTGTCCACGAATGCTGCCACAGGTGCCAAGAAGGATCTCAGCTCTGTATTTGCTTGGCTAGTTCTCCAAGTGACCAAGCCCTCCAGGAAGCTTGGTTATGAAATCAAAGCAGCGCTGGAAGAGGGAGGCCCTGAAATGCAGGTGCTAAGAGCTCTTCTAAAGACGACTTTGTGATTCAAGTATCTACAGCATAATAGCAGGAAGGTCACTTTGCATCACTTCACACCCATTAGGACAGCTACGATTTCAAAAAAGGAAAGAAATTAAAAGTTACAAGGATATGGAGAAACCATAACCTTCATACACTGCTGGTGGGAATGTCAAATGCTACAGCTGCTGTGGGCAACAGTGTGACAGTTTATTGATAAGATGCAACATACAAAGCCACACAATCTGACCCAGCAAGTCCACTTCCAGGTATACACCCTAAAGAGCTGAAACTAAAGACTTGAGGGGGTATTTGCAAACAGAACCATTTACAATAGCTAACAGCAGCTCAAGTGTTGGTTGAGCTAGATGATGGATGATAAAATCACACCCACATGACACGATGGAGTGAAATTCTGATATATGTAATAACGCCGATGAGCCTTACAGGCAGGCTAACAGAAATAAGGCAGATGCAGAAGAAGGAGCACTATATGATTCACTTCCACCAGAGCACTGAAATTCAGAGGCAGAATGCCGGGCAAGGGAGGCCAGGGCCTGAGCGTGGACTGTGTGTAACAAGTTCAGAGTTCCAATGTTATTGTGAAAATGTGCTAGAGACAGAAGGTGACGGTGGCTGTACAACAGGGGTAATTTACTCAACACCATTGAGCCATACACCCAACATGGCTACAGTGGCATGTTTTATGTTGCAAGTATTTATTTCTACTAGCTGTAAAGGAAGGACTCTAGGATCTTCCCAAGACACAGCCCTCCTTTGTTCCGTTTCTCTTTAGTACTGTGGACAGACAGAGGCAGGCAAGACCTGAAGTTTGCTCTCAAGGAATCAGGTTTACAGATGGATACAAATAGTGGCAAGGACAATATATGGTCAGGGTCAGACTATGAACAAGCTCACAGGGGCGCAACGCCAGGAGAGAGCAGTACTGGGTGGGGGAGGGTTAAGACTGGCTTTGTGGAAGAAGCTGCTTGTCAGGTGGGCTTTGAGGGACGAAGAGGACATCTGCAGGGGCAAACGCTAGGGCAAAGCAGGGCAAAGGGGGGGGGGTATGCAGCTACCCAGCCCTGGAGAGTGGCTGGGTTTGACCAGGCCACAGAGCACAGACAGACAAGGCTGTAGGAGGTGGAGGAGAGAGGCAGGGTCCGGGCTCTGGAGAGCACTGGCTCCCAGCTCAGGAACTCAGGCAGGACTAGAAGCAAAGACCCAGGAAAGTAACTGCTGTCAACTAGAAACAAAGCTAGGAGTCCATTAGCAAGAGGAGTAAATCAATGGCCCAGCCCGGGGGTGAGTAAATTCTGTCTGAAGAGAAAGGCAAAATCAGACTATGCCAAGCTGCCACTTCAATCCAGAGGCCTACAGGCATCAGGTAGGTTGCCTGTCCCATTGACCTGGGCGTAGCCACTGCTGCAGTCGCCACGTGGCCAGCCATGCAGTGGCCACCAACAGCGTGAGTGCACCCACCCTCCAGCCCAATAATCCCACTTGTAAGGTATTTACCCTACAAACAGCACTCAAATCGGTACAAAATGAGGAACGAACAGATTTCTTCACAGCTGTACTATTTGTAAGAGCAGAGGATGGGAAGCTTAAATGTCTATTCAGTCGGGATCGGCTAAATAAAAGCTAGCACATGTACCCTGGAGTACTACAGAACTATAAACACGGAATGATTGCGGACAGATAACAGAATGCTCTCTAAAGAGCTTCTGGGGGTCGGGGGAGGTGGAGGTGTTTTGTTGTTGTGTTTAAGCAGATTCGAAAATGCTACATTGGATCAAACACACATGCGCGCACACACACACACACACACACACACACACACACACACACATACACAGAGTTCCTTGAATCCACAACACTGCTTACTCGCGTGATTCACAAGAACAAGCGCGGTGGGCAGAAGCCAGGGTAAGAGGGAGCTATGCACTGTGCTGTATCCCTTATCTTTTGAATTTTGCAGCAGATAAATATTCAAAAAGAGGGCAGAATAACCTAAAAAAATGAATACGGAAAATGTGTTTTCTGCAAATGGCAGGAAGAACATGGAGGGGCTGGCTGTCCCTTTGGATTAGTCATGGGAAACTTGTGGGAAGAGAGACACAAAGAGCGCTACCGTCTACACTGTCCGCCCCTGCAGCGGGAGATTTGTTTTATGGTCTCATTTGTACTGCCAGATTACAGGGAGAAAACAAACATAAAAATAATTTCATAATTGGAAATGGAGAACATTAGTGTGGATGAGCCCCGATGTCGCCCGGCCCCTCCCTCACTGCTGGGATGAGCAGACGACAGCCCAGGGGTGTGAGTGCCACGTGGCCCATCGCAGAGCCCGCAGGGTGAACCCGCACAATTCAGGGCTTCACGCGGCTTCCACACGGAGCGAGGCGCCCAGTACCAGTGCCCAAACTGCAGGGCAGTCCTTCCTTCCATGGGGGCCTCACGGGGGCCTCTGACTGGGACGCTGTTGAGACCAGGCCCTTAACTATGGAAGAGCCGCCCCCGCCATCCAGCCATGGTAGAGTCCACGGAAGCCAAGAGTGCGTGGCAGGGGCCCGGGATGCTTCCTCACCCAATGTCATCCAAGGAGACATCTGTTTGTTTCGTAAGATCACAGGGGGGACTGAGCCCAGCTTGGGCCACTAAATGTGGCAGGGGGCTCCTTTCCAAGGAATAAGTTCTTCACACCTCCTCCTCATTCTTTGCTAGTCTACCTTAAAACTCACCAGCCTCGATCCTCCCACTTTGATTTCTCCCTGTCACATCTGTAACACCACAGACTCCAATGATAACCTCTTCTAAACAAAATGCATCTGATTTCACTAGATTTCATTGCAAAGTTAGAGCAGTTAATGACAATCCAGTTCGTTCTTTCCCATCCGATGGCTGAAGACACACCTGTCACACTTTGCCACACTAATAAGCATGGTGCAGCATGAAGGGCCTGGTTTCAGTTTTGCTCGAAGTGATACCACACCACACCTGCACCCTGCCAGGCCCTCGCTCCAAATTGTCTCAAAGAAAATCTGTGTCCCCCTATGAAGTCTACTTTATTTCACCTGGCTCAAAATCTCAAGGACAGTAAAAATAAACCCAAGGAGCACCAGCTCTAGACATGTGCTCTAGACACGGGGGACACACGGCAGATTGGACACCTGTAATGCTGGGCCTTACTCTGAGCATAAACAGCACAGGTTTCAAAGTTCTGTGAAATGTCTCATTAATAATTTTAATCCTGGTAGTGTGTTAAAAATAACATTTGGACACATCAAATTAAATAAATATTCCAATTAGCTGTTTACTTCTTTAATGTGACAACTACTGAACATAAAATCATGTGTGTGGCTGAAATTGTGTACGGGATGGCACTATTCTACATTTGAGATCAATAGAATTTTTCTGTGATAAATGGCCCATTTATATACAGTCATGCCTCGGTATGCATGGGACATTGTCCCAGAGCCCCCCAAGGATTCCAAAATTCACAGATGCTCAAATCCCATCTATAAAAAGGCATCGTAATTGCACACAACCCATGCATACCGCCCCCCCCCCATATGCTTTAAGTCATCTGCAGCTGACCTACAATTCCTAATACAATGGGAGAGCTACATAAGTAGTTGTTATTCAGTATTGCTAGAGAACAAGAAAAAGTCTGAACATATTTAGCACAGATCCAATTTGTGTGCATTGAGGGGTGGTCTGAGATGGAATCCAGGGATGCTGATGCTACCAGGATGGAAGGCTAACTTATTTTACAGGAGTTTTGGGCTGCTAAGTATAGGTTCTCTGCTAGGAAACTCTGCTGTGGCCTTTCTGGGAGCAGACAAAGGGTTGACACACAGTGTCGCACACGTGGGTGGCTGTGGTCACAAAGTCCTATCTACAAAAACAAGCAAGCTAGTTGGACTGATATATGGGCCACCATTTGCCCATATATGGTCTATTTATCAAGCTTCGATCCTCGATAGAGTTTTGAGGCACACAGAGTGACAGAAGATACGCCACCTAGGGAGCTGCTGTGCAGGAGAAGGGGTCCCAGCCAGATTTCCTGCATACGCAGCCTGCAGGGTTCCACCACGTGTCTTCTGGAGTTCTCTGGCAGTGGTGCTCACGTCTCCCTATTGCTTACTTCAGAAACAATCTTAAGGTGAATGGGAAGTTGAGGCAGGCTGGGCAAAGGATACAACCTATCGCACTGAGAGGTTGAGTAAACATGGATGACTGTTCCAGGACCAGAGGAGCAACTTCAGAGACTGGGAAACCTGTCTGTCACACAACAGGGATGACAAAGCAAGCCTCTGCCATCACCAAGGCAGCTTGTGCAGGGCACAGTCTAAAGTCCTCCAGACCTGAAGGTCTTCAGCTTTGCGGCAGCTCTGCAGTGAAGGGAGCTGGCTCTGCCTGGCTTGGAGCAGACCCAGGGGCAGCTGCTACCCCGTGAGTGGTGGCTACCTCCACTATGTACAGAGCCGACACCGATTAGCAACACATCACACTCTAAATATTGATTAATCTGAAGCTGATTTCCTGGCTCAAGTCATGTGTGTGGTTGTAAGCTGTTTCCTGCCAGGAAAATAAGGCAATTAACTTGAAGAGTTCCAGCTACAGGCATGACACGTGTTCAACCTTCATAGGTATTTCCACATGCCAGGTTGTATTAACATGAGCTAAAAAATCATCCGCCCGTGCTTTTGTCTAGAAATTATGAAGTCAGAGTCCACGACATCATCATGCCTTCAGCTTCTAGGACAGAGTTTGGCTCACACTAAGAACTTAGTTAAGTATTTTTTGGTTCTGGGCATGGGAATTCCTGCCAGATGCCTCGGTGGTTTGACCCATTCTCCGCTCCACAGCCCTGGGGCTCCTGCCTATAAATCAAACACTTGATCAGACCTTAAGATTGGTCCCAGGTTTCCTGTGTGAGGCAGTTCCCGTGCAACCCCCCTAATGCCTTCCAAGGGGCCCTTGCCATTTGCCTCTCACCAGGCCCTTGGGGGTCCAGATGACCTAGTGACTGAGATAAAGGAAGGTGGCCCTCTGAGACTCGCCTTACCCTTTTGGGGGTACACTTCTCCCCACTATTTTGTGCTTTCAGACCTTTCAGACGGTGGGCCTCTATTGTGGAACTTTTCCATTTTCATACACCCAAAGTACACATTAAAATTTTTAAATTTCCAGTCCTTCTCCCTCCTGCTGGACTCCCGTTCATCTGTCAGGTTCATCCACGTTAATGTGATAATGAGACAACACAGAGGCAGCGCCGCAGAGCTCATTTCTACACCAGCCTTGGAGAGAAAGCCTTAAAAGCACAGTCCACGTGCCCTGCAGCTCTAAGCACCATGTTCTGCGTAAAGGGGGCATGCGTGTGTTCCTCAAATTATTCCAATTAAGCAGCCACAGAAATGCTCACCTCGAAAGCTGCCAATCTGCTCTGTCCACCCCAAACGGGAGCTGGTAGATGCCCAGGCCTTCAAATACCTGTTTCTAGCAGAAATGAGTCTGAATCGAAGTTGACTTTGACGATGTCACACATGGCCACAAAGCATGGGCTCTGTTGCGCACACACGTGTGTGTGTGTGTGTGTGTGTGTGTGTGTGTGTGTGTGTGTGAAAAGAAAGGATTGGACCAGTTCATGTGTTCGGGCTAGGAGACCAAAATTTGGAGACCTAAATGCATTCACTTGGCCTGGGAATCAAGAAACATGAATTTATACATCTTCAGAATAGAAAAAAAAATTATTAATAGGGTCAAAACTTCTTTTAGGATGACTGCACTTGGTTCCTTTAAAACAATCAATAACGAAAGACTTGATTCAAATAACCCTGTGCTAAAGAGCAGGGAAATTCAGCTCTTTTCTCTATATGCTCCACTTGGTGTTTAAGGAAGGGCAGAGACTAGAAAATCAGCAGTTGCTCCCGTCTCGCTATGGGAAGTTCTTCAAACTCACAGGCGCCTGGGCAGGCCTAGGCCACAAGCAGAGGTTGAGTATCTGTGACTCGCGTTCTTGCCTACCCCCACCCCATCACTCAATCTAGGAAATATTGGCCCAGGAGCGCCTTCTCTCCAAACTGGCTGGATCAAACTTTCCACAGGTCGAAAGGTAATTGTACTGGCTTAAAAGCCCTATTTCCTTCCGCTTTCTGCTGACTAGATATAAGCAAAAATTCTGTTAATGTCAACAAGCACGCAATTAAGCAGCATGGATGATGATGTCAATACCGACTTTAAAATCAAACTGTGCCTTGGGAAACATTTTCCAGTCAAGTGCTGCTCCTTCCTAGACCGGCAGCAAGCTGGCCTGAGAGACCATCACAGCAGTGATCAATACCCCTGGTTGTTTACAACCCACTCCAACACTGTTCAAGGCGCTGCTTCTTTTTAACTCCAGTCTGGCAACGGTAACTAAGGATAATCTGGTTGTATTTTCTTGAGGACCTACTGTGTGCTGCCGTTGAGACAGCAATAAATGCACCTGCATTAAATCTTTCTCACTCCCTCTAAACCTCAGCCTCTCACATACAACTTAAAAGAAATTCTCACCTCTAAGCTCTACCCAGGAGTCCTAGGAGAGAAAATGTATTAGTGGGTAAGTAACTTGCTCAAGGTGAACCAGCCACTGAAAAGCAGAACCGAAATTCAAATGCTTACTGGCTGATTCTAAAGCCAGAGATGGTGCCTTCCAGAAACACCGAAAACAATGCTCTCAGCTCTGCCACTTGCCTTGACCTG
>PVKN010037020.1:0-11390 GCA_004027915.1 Capromys pilorides
TTTGAACACAATTTCCTTATTACATATGTAATTTGAAAATTCTCTCCAGTGAATTACTTGTTTTCACTTTATTCATAATATCCATGGTAAGTACCCTTTATTGTTTTGTAAATTCCTATTTGTATTTTGTTGATTGTTTTTAATCATGAAACTATGCTGGTTTTTATAAAAATATATTTCTCTTTTTAATTTGATGTAATTGGCACAGGGTCTCACTAAGCAGCTTGGACTCATGGTGATCCACTTGCTTTAGCCTCCTCAGTGCTGAGATTACAGGTGTGCGCCACCATGTCCTGTCTGGGTGGCTGGCTTCAGGAGCCCGGGGTGGGGGTCAGCATGGCATATGGTACCAGGGATTGAACCTGCATCTTTGTGCTTGTATAGTGGTGGATACGTTGTGTCAACTTGGCTGGATGACTCAACGGCCCGGCTCCCTGTTGGTGGGAGTCCCGCCCTGGGGTACAATTGGTTCCTCCCTGGAGGGTGACCAGGGCCAGCGTAGAATATGATTGGCTTCTCCCTAGAACAGGATCAAGGACCCATCCTGGGGTATGATTGGTTCCACCCTAGGGCACAATGGGCCCATGTCAGAGTGACTGAGCACAGAGACGGTTTAAAGGGGCTGAGGAAGGAGTTAAGACGTCACTTCCTGTGAGAAGCTTCAGCCTTTGCATTTGGCCTGGACTTCATCATCTGGCTTGCAGCGCAGACTCTTCAGCCTCCAGCTTGGATCTTTCGCCATCCGTTGCAGACTCTTCAGCGTCCATCACAGACACTTCAGTCTTCTATCGCAGACCCATCAGCCAACGGATAGAGACTTACACGGAGCACTGCGGTGAGTTTCAGACCTCGGGACTGAATTCTCCAGTGCGGAGCATGCAGACGCCCTCTGCACGCTTCCTCATCTGACTCTGTGGCTGACTATTGTAAGCCAATTTTATAACTCCTTATATATTGTATATTTTGTGTTAATATCCATTCCTTATATCTTTCTGTTCCTCTAAGTAAAACCCTGACCAATACAGCTTGCCTAAGCAGGTGCTTAGACCGCTGAGCTATCTCTGTAGCCCCAAAGTAGTTTTCCAGGTCTACAGAGACAGTACTATGGGATTTTCTGCAGGCCTTGGCTTCTTTTTATTGAAAGTTTTAAAAGACTGCTTCAGTCTCTTTCCTAGGTCCACCTATTTTCAGAGTATCTACTTCTTCTCCAGCCAGTTTCATTGCTCCTGGGAACTTTTTTCACTTTATTTAAGTTACCTAAATTTTTGGTAGTTTCTAGTATATTCATTATTCTCTCATTTCAGTGAGACTAGTAGAAATGTCATGCCCTTTATTCCCAACTTTAGTAATTTGAGCCCCCCAACTTGGGCCAATCCAGGAAGAAATTTGTCGATTTTGTTCATCTTTTCAAAGAGCTCACTTCTGATACTGTTGATTTTCTCAATTGCTTTTCTAGTCTACTTTATTTCTACTTCAATATTCACAAGATTCACCAAAATGACCCCATCATTTCAGGGTGAATTCTACTAAGCCTTTATGGAAAAAGTGATACCCATTACTCACAATCTCTTGTAGAACATTGGAGCAGAAGGAACATTTCTTAATTCATCCTGTGAGGCTAGCATCATCATACTATCAACACCAGCCAAAGATACTATAGGAAAGGAAAAAAAAAAAAAAAAAAACCATACACAAAACAGGTCAGTATCACTCCTGAATTAAGGCATAAAAGTCCTCAACAAAATATTAGCAAATTGAATTTGACATTGCATAAAAATAATTGCACACCATGCTCAAGTGTGATTTATTCTAAATGTACAAGCATGGTTCAACATTTACAGTGTGTAATAGATGAGGTCAAGTGATTGACAAAAGTCTGCCATGCATTCATTATAAGAAGCTCTCAGCAAATGGGGCAGGCAGGGAGGCTTCTTCAACTGACAAAGACCATATATATATATATATATATATATTTTTTTTTAATTTTTTAATTTTTTTTTTTAAATTTTATTTTATTTATTTATTTGTTTGCTTGTTGTGTTTGTTTCTTTATTTATTCATTTTGTGGCTGGCTCAGCCTGCCCTGGTGGTGGCGCTGGCGCAGCATGTGGTGCCAGGGATCGAACTGCAGTCCCCGCAGTTGCCTGAGCCCTCCTGAGCAGGCGCTTTATACCACTGAACCATCTCGCCGGCCCCTATATATATTTTTAAATACTTTGAACAGGCTGGCGAGATAGCTTGGCAGTCTAAAGCGCCTGCTTAGGCAAGCTTAGGCAACCACAGGGACCATGGTTGGAGCCCCGCCCCCAGGGCAGGCCAAGCCGGCCATAACATAAATAAACAGTTTTAAAATACTGTTAACATCAGACTTGATCAAGAGAAAGTCGCTGTTTTTCTGTAATAGTGAAGACAAGACAAACATGTGCTTCGTCAGTACTGCTATTCAAAAACTAAACTAGAGTCATAGCTAATGCAATAGGACAGAAGACAAGGGTTGGGAAGGAGGAAATAAAATTGTCCTTGTTCATAAATGACATGAGTGCTGATATGAAAATTCCATGGTATCATTAAAATACCCTCCTGAAACTGACATAGGCCTTTGTCAAAGTCGGTAGGGGACAAGAAAAAGCCAGCTGCTTTTCTAAAGTTGGAATTTGAGATGAAGAACATAATAAATACCATTTACAGTAATATTCCATCAAGGAGGAAAGAAATGCCAAGCACATGGGCACTCGTTTCATCTTGCTTCTTCTGTCCCATTCCCCTCCTCTCCCTTCAACCCCTCTTCCCCTCCTTATTTAAAAATTCACAAAAAACTCTTAAACCTCACTAAAGGAAAAATGAAAGAATAAATAAATAAAAAGAAATAAAGATGCCTATCTTAAAAGTGGACAAAACCCCCCAGAACAGATGTTTCACCAAAGAAGACAGCCAATGGTACATGAACGTAAGAAGACCCGCTCCATGTCACCTGCTGTTGGAGAACTGCAAATGAAAATAGCGCTGCGATGCATTATCATAGCACAGCTATCAAAAGTGCTGAACTTCAAAGCCTGGCCCACATCCAGTGCTCACACCTTGGTGGGTGCAATGGCTCAGGTACCTCCCAGGCCAGGGTGTCAGGAGCCCCCAAAGCCGAACACCGCTCACCTCGTGACCAAACACAGGGTCATGGCCACGTTCCGTGTGAGCTGAAACTCCTGTTCACATGTGAACCGACCCGTGGGTGTTCGTGGTCACCAAACATCGGAAGCAGTTGTAAGTGGAAATCCTGCAGTGAGCGAACGGCTGAACAGCTTGGGATGGCCATGCAGAGAAGCATTGTAAGTGATGACAGGAGGCGAGCTCTGAAGCCACAAGCAGACGTGGAAGGATCTTGCGTGCACGTGGCGGGGCGTCTGCAGCGGGTGTGAAGCCCTCTGCACTGTACGATTCCAGCTATGCAACAATCTGGGAAAGGAAGCGCTAAACTAAACACTGGCTAAAAAAAGCATTAGTGGAGACCAAGTGATCAAGGAGAGGAAAAAAGAAAAAGAGCAGGTGGTGGGCACAGACTCCGGGACAGTGGATGCCCTCGGCGTGGCACTGCCGTGGAGAGCACATCATGATCTGTATTTGTCAAACTCCGGGGAACTATAAAACACAAAGGATGAGCCGTCGCCTACCCTCGGCCTTTCAGTGATCCATCAACACCGACTCGCCAACGACAGCAGACATGTACAGTAACAGGTTTTGCTGTTGTTGTCGCTAGGCAGGGCCTATATACATAGTGTAGACTGGTCTTGAGCTCACTTTGTGGCCCAGGCTGGCCTTGAACTTGTGGTAAATCTCCTGGCTCAGCCGCCTGGGTGCTGGGGTTCCAGGGTGCACCACCACAGCGGGTACAAGATGTTAATATGATAAACTAGGGGGAAGACAGAGCTGAGAGGCATGTGCGAGCTCTGTACCTGCTGAATCCCTAAGACTTTCGACCCCCCAAGTCTATTAATTAAAAACGGAAGGAAAGGTATGCGTGGCTCATCATCAGGAGCTTCCGGTTCTACCTCACTCTGCTCTGTGACTGACCCGTGTGAGCACAGAGCGCTCCGGAACATCGTTCTCGTTTCTCTACATGACGCGCGCTCATGAGTACCACAGGCAACAGCGTCGCGCATGTGGGGCAGGGGCAGGCAGCACCCCGGGTGGATGGAGAGCTGTCGGCGGCTACAGTAAGAAAAAAAAGACATTAGGTAAATAACTAATTTTGTCATTTAGTCAGCTAGAAAGAGCGAACCCAAAGCTAACAGAAGAAAATGGGTGAAAGTGGAAGCAAAAATAGACAACACAGAGGCTAGGAAAACAGCGGAAGCTGGGCCTGGTGGCACACGCGTGAAATCCCAGCCCTCGGGTGGCTGAGGCAGGAGAGTCGTGGTGCGTGCAGGACCAGCCGACTCCGACATTACGGTGAGAGGACTGCGCAACGTGACCAGGTTGGATCTGTCCCAGAAGCACAGTTGTTTGGGGTAAGAAAATTGGGCGTGTTGCCAGGTGTGGTGGCACATGCCTGCAACCCCAGCACTTGTGGGGCTGAGGCAGGAGGATCAGTGCGGGTTCGAGATCAGCCTGGGCTCCAAAAGTGAGCTCAAGGCCAGCCTGAACTGCATATAAGCGAGACCCTGTCTCAAAAAGACAAAAAAGAAAGAAAGAAAGAAAGAAAGAAAGAAAGAAAGAAAGAAAGAAAGAAAGAAAGAAAGAAAGAAATTTGGGTGTGGCGATGCACACTAGGGAGGCTGCGGCAGGAGCGAGGTCTTGGTCTTCCTTGACTGGACTCATTCCTGTGTTCTCCTCTCTGCCATTGCTCTCTCAGTGCTTCAATATTAAAACACCCTGGAGCTTCCGGGCGAAAGACATCTTGTCTGTGTACATTAACACTGCTGAAAGAAGCGAAGGGAAGACTTGGTTAGCACAGCCAGAGGATCCCGAGCCAAGTCTTGCGCTAACTCCATCCTGAGCCACCGACACGCCTCACGTCCATCGAGGGCTAAAAGCAGGCTGAGGAAAGCGCATAACTGATTTTGTGAATACAAACTGCTGTCTCTGTTGTTTTCCGGCATTCACCAAACTCTAAGTTGACACGGTGCTAGCCAATAACATCTCAGGAGAGATGGAAGAACAGACAGGGCACCCCAGGAAACCCTGCTGTCCACTACCTTGTACCCCAGCTTGCTGGAATTTACAAGAGAGGATGGGTCTCCTCAGGCTTCCCCCTCATACCGCTACCCTTGCTCCTGACCGAGTCCGTTTTCTGTGTGTGACTAGATTTCAGCTTTGAGGCCTGTTCTAAGCTTCTCGCCCGCGCGTTCCTCTCAGTCCACGGCTGCTCTGACAAAGGCCCGTCGTGTACCACGGGCCGGCAGCTTACAAGCAGCAGGATTTCTTTGTCATAATTCTAGAAGCTGAGCATCTGGAGATGCTGGCCCAAGGTGCCCAGCGTCAGCTGAGAGCCACGTCCCTGTGTGCAGATGCCACCTTGGCCTGGTGTTCTCACGTGGGGGAGAGGCTGCTGGGCCCACGCCCAGGACACTGCTCCTGTGGGTCACAGATGACCCGTGGTCCCTGATTGCTCCTGAGAGATCCTGCCGCCTTATTCTTGGCCTTGGAGTTAGAACTGGGGGGGGGGCTCAGGGTCCGGCCCAGGCTTCCTTAGGTAGCTCTGGTGCTGTGGCGTGACCAGGACATGCACAGATTTTGTGTGAGGTTCTCCTGCACTGGGGACTGGGTTGAGACTGATCCTGTGACTTCCCTTCACTGGAAAAGTGCGAGAAGATCGGGCCCATCTGTTTCTTGAAATTTTGATAGAATTGTCCCCCAAAATCTTCCACTGCTGACTTTTTCCTGTGGTAGTAAGATTTCAAACTGTCTCTCTCTGTCTCTGTCTCTCTGTCTCTGTCTCTGTCTCTGTCTCTCTCTCTCTCTCTGTCTGTCTCTCTCTCTGTCTGTCTCTCGTATTTAGTGCAGGGTCTACAGGGTCTCATTACACAGATCAGACTCCGAGTGATCCTCCTGTTTTCAGCCTCCCAAGTGCTGGGATTACAGGTATATGCCACCACATCATCTCAGTCACTGTCTCAGTGTGCCCTGGGGGCAGGGCTGGGACAGCACCCTGGGGATCAAACCTGGTCCCTGTGTCTGCCTAAGCAGGCGCTTTAGTCTGCTGAGCTATCTGGCTGGCCCTTGTCTCTTTAGTGGCATGTAGCCAACAGTTCTAAGTCTGTATTTGGTTCAGCAAGCTGTGCATAGTTCAGCCCTTTCTAGATCTGTCTTGTTTTGCTATAGAAGGCTTTTTAACTGCCTGCTCAAATGGGAGTTTCACTTAAAATGCTTAATCTAAATTGCAAAATCTGTTAGAAAGGCTTCTACTTTTGGACTGTTATGGTACTATAAAAATTTGTATGTTTTTCTTTTTCTTTCTTTTTTTATTTTGACACAGGGTCTTGCTGTGTAATTTTGGCTGGCCTTGAACTCACTATGTAGCCCAAGCTAGTCTCAAATTCCCAGTGATCCTCCTGCTTCAGCTTCCCAAGTACTGGGGTTACAGGAGTACTTCACCATGTCTGGCTTTGAAAACATTTTTTTTGTGGGGGTATTTCTCCTACTTTCTTAGCTTCTCTGGTGGTTCTTCAGTGATTATACCAATTCACACTGCTAACAATACTGTTTGAAGTCACTGGACAGGCTCATGGGTTCTTTGACTTATCCACTTCATTACTTTTCATTATTCTAGTGACCACAGCTGTGGCTTTAGGTTGAATTTCTTTGCTTTCTGGTACAGTTGAATAGTTCTTCACAAGCTCATTGGCCATGTGAGCTTTTTTTTCTGTTTGGAGCCTATTCATATTTTTTACTATTATTCTAGTATTTTTCTTTTACTAATTTGTAGACATTTTCATATATTCTAGACTGCAAGGCTTTTTTTACAATTATATTTATAATGAAAGCCTCCTATTTTCTATGTTTTCCAATATTTATTTGTTTGTTTATTTATTTATTTGGTACAGGGTCTCCCTACACAGCCCAGACTCATAGTGATCCTCCTGTCTCAGCCTCCCCAGTGCTAGGATTATAGGTGTGTGTCACTACACCCAATTTTGGTGGCCAGCATCATGTACCCTGGGTTCTGGGGCTGGCACAGCATGGGGTACCTGGGACCGAGCCAAGGTCCTTGCATTTGCCAAGCAGGTGTTTAAATTGCTGAACTGTCTTCCCAGCCCAGTCTTTTCTATACAATTTTTGTTTTGCTTTATTTTATTTAACCTCATTAAAATTCAAATTTAGCATTGTTAATTTTTTTATTTTATTCAGCACTGTTTAACAAAAAATTTTTTGATTTTGTGATTTACTTACTTATATAAATAAAAGGGGTCTCTTTTTAAAGAAAGGCATGTAGAGCTGGGGAGATCGCTCAGTGGCATAAGTGCCTGCATGGCAAGCACAAGATAAAGAGTTCGATCCCTGGTACAATAAATAAGTAAATAAATAAAGGCATCCAATTCCGCTGTTTCAGGGTTCCAGTGTTGGAGTCCAGTGTGCTTGTGGATTTCAAATGTCCTCTTGGATCCAGAGAAACTTAGTCTCAATATCCTGGCCTACTGCCAGCTGTTTTTGCTGGGAAATTAGGCCTCAGAGTCCCCCAAGTTCAGGGCAGTTTTGCCTAAGTTCAGGGTGGTTTTGCCCGCAGCACGCCTTGGGGAACAGCAGGCTCTGGGCAGGGGCATGGTCATGGGACCCGGGTTAAGGGCCCTGGTGACACCTGAGGTGGCGACCTTGGGACCAACTGCTGCTGCTGGCACTGGAGGCTTCGGCTCTGATCTACAGGGGCTTTCAGTTCTAAGCTCTTTGAGGTATTTGGCTGGGAGATGCTATTCACATTTACCTGCTGAATTTCTCATTCTGCTAGGATTACAGTTTATTTTTGTTTTGTTTTTGAGGCAAGATCTCACTACGTAGCTTAGCCTAGCCGTGAACTCACTATGCTGTCCAGGCTGGCCTTGAACTCACAGAGATCCTCCTGCTTCAGCCTCCCAAGTGCCAACATTCTGGGTGTGTGCCACCATTCCCAGCTTGCTTGCTGAATTTTAAAATTTATGTTGACCAGAGTTGGATGATTTTCTTCTCTTCTCCAAAGAGCTCTTTGCCAACTGTGTGTACCTGTGCATGTGCGTGTGTGTGTACGTGACCCAGGAAACTGAACTCGGAGCCCTTTTTTACTTTTTATTTTGAGACAGGGTCTCACTACGTTACTAAATGGCCAAACTGTGCAGGCTGGGTTTAAGCTCGTGATTCTCCTCCTCAGCCTCCCAGAGTACTAGGATTACAGGGTGTTCTATCAGCCCAGCTCCTCTGTTCCCTGGGACGGAAGGGCTCTGTGACTCTGCCTGTGTTCCTGGATACTCAGTAATACTTGTGAAATACAAGGTTGATTGAGAGTCTGCGCTGTTTATTTTATTAATTTATTTATTTATAATCTTTTATTTATTGGTTTGGTGCAGGTCTCCCTAGGCAGCACAGACTCATAGTCATCCTCCTGTTTTCAGCTTCCCCAGTGCTGAGAATACAGGCCTGGGCCATGACGCCCGGACCCAGTGGCTGGTTTAGCGTACCCAGGGGTGGGGCCAGCACAGCATGTGCCGGGGATTGAACCCCGGTCCCTACATTTGCCTAAACTGGAGCTTAGTCCGCTGAGCTATCTTGCCAGCTCTTAGGCTGTTCATTTTTTACATAAGGCTGTTTTTGAAACCTTTTGGTGGAACTACGACTAGAATGATTCTCTTCTTCCTCTTCCTCCTCTCCCTCCTCCTCCTCCTCCTCCTTCTCCTCTTCCTCCTCTTCCTCCTTCTCCTCCTCTTATTCCTCCCTTACCAGACATTACCTCCTGAAGGCTTGTTTAAGTTTCACACAGAACCTGGAGGGGCCGGCTCAGAGCCTCCCCAGGGAGGAGCAAGCCAGGGGCAGGGGTCGGGCTCTGTGGGTCCCTCAGCCCCATGCTGGTACCCTGTCTGTGTGATCCACTTACCCCAACCCTCGCCCCCCCCCCCCCACCGACATTCCAGGAGTGACGATGCCTGCTCCCCTCCTCTCTTCATGGAATTTCAACGATGACCTCTAATGCATGGTGTTGAACATTGAAATATTGAATCCCTCGCCTTCTTTTCCTTGTGGTTTGTTATCTTACAACATCCTTTGTGTTCCCAAGGTTTAAAAGATGCTGGTGTAGAGGCCTTCAGGCTTGGCCTTCCTGAGTGTGTCACAGCTGAGAGAGATGGCATCATGTTTGGCAGGGAAGGGGACTCCATTGTCCCTGTTCCCCCAGCCACTCATCCCTGGGACAGCTGACAAGCGGGCCACGAGTTGTTCCAGATAAGGCTTCCAGCACGTGCTGCTCCGACCCAGGCCCACTTCCTTGGGTTCCTGCTCCACTTGGTGGGCTCAGCCTTGGTTCTGGCTGTGGCTTAATAGAAATATCGAGGGCTGTGAGCACCAGTCCGCCTCTTATTCGTCATGAATGGTGTCTCTCCTAAGCTCTCATCTTTCATAGAAGTTTTAGGATAATCTGGTCACATCCTTGGAGAATGCTGCAGTGATTTTGGTTGGAATTTTAATAAGTTTATACATTAGTTTGGGAAGGGAATTATATTTTCGTTACTTTGTACCTTTCATTCATAAACAGGTTATATCTCTTTTTAATTTATAGGTTATGACATTCAACAACATTTTATATTTATCCATGCTTATATTTTATATTTATCTGTATAAGTCATTCATCTCTTTGGCTAAGATTTTTATAGGAGTTTTTTTTTGTGGGACTGGGGTTTGAACTCAAGATCTTGCACTTGCCAGGCAGGCACTTGTGCCATGGAACTATCTTCCCAGTCCCTATATGTGTGGTTTTTTTTGTTGGTGTCTAGAATTTCATCTTTTTCACTCTTGCATTTTCTGATTGACACAGTTGATGTTTGCATACTGGGCTTGGCTCTTGTAACTTCGATGAACTCTTAATGGTGTATACAATTCCAGTCTGGACATTGTTCGTGTTAGCTGTCAACAGTTATTATTGCTGACTATGTTAGCGTCCTGTTACTGTGTCAAAACAACTGAGATCATTAATTGATAATGAGGAAAGGTTGACTTGGCTCACAGATTCAGGAGTTTCACTCCACAGTTTCTCTGTCCCATTGTCTTTTTTTTTGGGGGGGAGGTGGCAAGCAGGATGTTGTGAGCAAGCTAGGTAACGTCACAGTGGCTGGGAAGGAGGAGCAGGGTTTTATCCCCTGAGAAAAGCCTCTCCCCACCTCGCTGCAAGACTTCCAGCTTGGCTCCACTTTGAGAAGGCACAGCACCTCCAACGGTGCCGTGAGCTATAGAAAAGCCTCTCAGCATGCGCAGGAGGGGGATGGAGTCTGAAGCGCGGTACCTGCAGGCTGTCAACAGTGTTAGCTTCACGTGGGACTTCCCTTCCCTGCCTCCTCTTTCTGCATCAGTGAGGAGCCCAGGCAGTGGACGGCAGCAGTGGCAGGGGTCTTCCTCTCCTCCTGCAGGAAGTGCGCCCAGTGTCTCGCCAGGCACTGAGAGCTTTGCTCTCACTGGGATGCAGGTCTATTCAAAAGCCAAGCTAGCGGGGCATCTCACCGCTAATCTAAGCACTTGGGAGGTTGAGGCCAGAGAATCCGAAGCCAGCCTGGGCTACAAAGTGGATTCAAGGGCCGGTCAAACAGCTCAGTGGATTAGAGCACCTGCAAGCAGGCACAGGGGCTAGCGGTTCATCCCCGGGCCTGTGATGTCAGCCCCAACCCTGGGGAGCACTGAGATGGCAATTGAGACTGAGTGTGGTGGCATGCGCCTGTAATCCCAGCTCTTGGAAGGCTATAAACTGGGGGTGGGGTGGGGGTGGGGTGTGTGGGGGTGTGTGGTATCACTATGAGTCCAATCTAGTAGTGAGACCCTGAACACCCTGTGTAGACTCTTCCCCAAAGTACAAAACAACAACAACAAAAGGATCTATACCCCGTCCCATAATAAAGAAATAAATAAATAAATAAATAAATAAATAAATAAGTAAAGTTAGAAAAAAAAAGAAAAAGGATCTACTACAAAGTGGATTCAAGGTCAGCCTGAGCTACATAATGAAACCTTGTCTCAAAAAATCCTCAAAATAAATAAACAAGGGGCCGGCGAGATGGTTCAGTGGTCTAAAACACCTGCTTAGGAAAGCTCAGGCAACTGCAGGGACTGCGGTTCGATCCCCGGCACCACATGCTGCGCCAGCCCCCACCACCAGGGCAGGCTGAGCCAGCCACAAAATAAATAAAATAAAGAAACAAACAAACACAACAAGCAAACAAATAAATAAATAA
>PVKN010037021.1:0-11322 GCA_004027915.1 Capromys pilorides
ACTGCAGCAAGAGTAACCACTACTGTGACAGCCATACAGATGGACTCAGAACAACTATTTTGTTGTTACTTGATTACTGTGCATCATCACCTAATACTTGCAGTAATGCTAATACAAAATTGCTAAATTATTGATCCCTCTTAACAGATGAAGGAAGAAAAAATAAATAATTGAAGAGGCTAGGGATATAGCTCAGTGGTACAAGTAACTGCCTGGCAAACACAAAGTCCTGAGTTTGATTCTCAGTATAAATAAATAAATAAATAAACAAACAAACAACTACACAAATGTGCAAGGATGGCACAGTTCATAGGTGGCCCAAAATTTTGATCTGGAGCCCATTTTCTCAGCTAAAATATCAGATGATGGCTTAGTAACCAAGCTGGGTATGGTGGTGTAGGCCTGCCATTCCAGCATTTTGGGCAGCTTAAGAGGGAAGATCACAAGTTGAAGCCCACCCTGGGCAACATAATGACCTAAAGAAAGCTGATCTCACAATAAAAAGTAAAAAAAGAAAGAAAGAAAGAAATTATTGATCTCCCCAGAAGACATAGATATAGCTCAGTGACGAGCCTGGGGTTCAAACTCCAATACCACCTAAGTAAATAAATGTGAAAATTAATTAGTTAATGAGCAAAGAACCAAACAAGATGACCTTCTTGTACTATGGCCGCAGCACTTCTGCTCTGATATCTCGCAGATGTTCTGCAGGCAGTGCTGCAGCCACCACTCCCGTGAGCCGGCTCTAGAGTGAAGCTCAGCCCCCTGAGCAGAGACAGAGCAAGGTCTGGTGCCTGGGAGGGTAAACTGTACCATCTGTCTGACAGCGCTGACTTCTTCAGGCTGAGGATAGAAAAATACAGGTCCCACACGCCCAGCCCAGGCATGAAACCAGGTGTGTCCAGAATGCAAGGTGAATGCTTAAATGTTTTTAAAAATTGATTATAGTAAAAGACTCATTGCCATGAATCCCTGTCAAAACCACACACACACACACACACACACATACACACACACACTTTGAACACACTCATCCCATTGCCCTTGCCACTTCCCACAGCTGCTCTGTAGTCCTCTTTCCTGAGGTTCTTTAACGGCACTGTCCTGGCTTCGTCTACCCAGGTCTCAGTTCCTCAATGTAAATTCCAACAGGGAACCTGCTCCTGAACGAACTTTCTGATATTCCAGGGGTAGCTTTGATATCTTCACTGAATTCAAAACGTTTACCTTTTGTAATCATTTTGACTCTGGGGAAGTCACACAGTCACACAGTGCCAGATTCAGTGGAAAACCTAGATGCGAACACCACGTGATATTATCTAACAGAAATTTCCATAAATACTTGGGTCAATGAGGCTTGACCCTTCAATATAGTTAATTTTCAAGTTTAAAAATACACTACATAATGTTAAGTGAAGTAAATCAGACATACAAGCTTAGATACCATAGAGTTTCTCTCATTTCTCCAAATAAAGGGCAAAATACAGTACAGACAAAAACATAGGGAGATAGATCCTTTACAGACAGGAAGAGGAGGAGATGTGGGAAGGCGGAAGGGCTGGGGAAGGGAAAGAGACTGTAAAACAACTAGAATGTGATGGGCAGATGTACCAACTACCCACAACAGAAGTAGTCACCGTGTGTCACAATCATGCATAAATAAATAAATCTATTACCTTGACGACCTCATTGCCATTAATCATCCTTAAAATACTCCCCTCGTAATCCCACTGCTCTTAGTAACCTGTCTGTTACTATAATGCGTCTTTTTCTCAGTGCAAACATTCATCATATCGTTTGGTTACCCCTAGAGTATCAGAAAGGACGTTCAGGAGCAAGTTCCCTGGTGCAATTTACGTTGAGGAACTGCGAGCTGGGTAGATAGAGTCCGGCTAAATTGCACAAGGGACTTGGGGCTTGAGTTGCCCATGGGAGGATGACAGGAAACAAGGAAACTCCATGCCCACTGTGCAGGCCTGCTTCCCACACTGTGTCAGAATCCCCTCCCAGGAAACCGAGTAAGACTTAGCCTCTCTCTATTTTTAAGAACTCATTTCATTTTTGTCTTGCCCTACGTATGGGTTTTGCAAATCTGGAGTATTTAGACAGTTCTGATGGGAAAGAAAAATAACCTCAGCCCCACAGTGGTGCCATGGGTGGCTATCAAGTTTAAGTTAAAACAATTTGGAAGCATGGTAACATCACCCAAGGTGAGCTTGCTTAAGAATCTCCTCATAACTAAATACTGCTTTCCACAACTTTCTCTCGCATCTCTCTCTGGAGCCCCTGGAGCCTGTCTGGGCTTCCGCCACCACCTGCTGTACTCTGAACGTGGCTCCACCCCTAGAGTGCACACATCCATGGTATGGGACCAGCAAGTGGAGCCCCCGAGAGGTGATAAAGTCATGAGGGTGGAGCCTTCCTGGCTGAAAGTGGTGCCCTGGAGCAGACACCCAAGACAGGGTGTCTCAGCCCTTGATCCCCTCCTTCACCAGGGAGCACAGAAGGCACCACTGCAAGTGGCAGGTCCCTGGCAGACAAAGTCCCTGCCTGCAGGACTCTGAGAAATGCTAGTCATTTGAGAAAGGTGGTGGCATCCCAAGTGAACACATACAGCTCTCATAACTTTGCAGGTGATGTAGAGGAGCCGGTTCCCCCTTAGGATAGAATGGACAGCTACCTTCAGGAGCCAGTTCCCCGCTGTCCCTCTGGGCTGCTTTGGCTGCCTGGACGTCATATGGTTTCTTGTAGAAAGTGAGGAAACCTGGGGAGCAGAATGGCCAGCAGCTGTTCTTGTGAATTAAATCTATGAATTTAGAAAATAGCCATGTTCCACCAGACCATCTTCTCAGCTGCTTAAATGAAGACAAGCAGAGACAATTATTATAATTTTGAGCTGTTGTAGGGGGTTTTCCACCAAAAGTTGTAGCATTTCTGTATTTTTTACATTAGAGATAAAAAGAGATAAATGACTTCAATTTTCTTAGAATTTTAATTACAGAGCTGGAATTGTCCCCAGGATGAGGAAGAAGTGGAGAATCCTGGATTCAGAGCCACTCTATCAGGACAAGCTCTCGAACTCTTAATGCAAAGAGAACAGCAGAGGGAGGCTGAGCTGTTGTGGAGAGCAAAGATGTTCTTTCTTCCTTCTTGACATCTGTTCATTTCTTAGAACCAGAGCATTTGTCAGGAAGTCTGAAGTGCACACTCAGTGTTGACACAGGTGTGACTTCCAAAAAGAATCCAGGCTGCTCAGGGCTTTAGACTCTCACTTTACTCACCTGTTCCAGAAAGAAAATAAGAAGGTGAACAGTTATTGTCACCAGCAAAGAGAGCAGTTAACAAGACTCATGGTTAAATTTGGACCCTAACTTGTTTTTCTCTTTTTTAATGTATGTAGTGTAAGGCCTATACAGGGTCTCACTACACAGATCGGACTCAGTAATTCTCCTGTTTTCAGCCTCCCAAGTGCTGGGATTGTAGGTGCATGCCATCACGTTCAGTCTCAGAGCACGCTGGGGGTGGGGCTGGCATGGCATATCAGGGACTGAATGTCATTCCCTGCATCTGCCTGAGAAGTTGCTTTAATTCGCTGAGCTATCTGGCCAGCCCTCTCTAACTTACTAATGTTTGCTACTGTGTTGACTTTTCAGCTTAGGTAGCATTTTACAGAATTTACCCTGTGACTCTCACAAGAACCTAGGGAGATCAGATCTGTATTTTAAAAAAATCTCCCAGAGATTTGGAGGTCATCCCAGAAGCCCCAACCTGAAAGTAGGGTACATTCCCAATCAAGAGCTAAGATTCCTCAGTGTCTTCCACTTCACCTGCTATCCTCACCCTCCAGCCATGGCTAAGAAACACAGCCCCACATTAGAGTGATCAAAAATAGTATTTAAATGTTTAAAACATGTTGCAGTAACAGACACATTGTCACGAATCTCTCTAAATCCTTCCCCCTGGCTTCAAACACACTCCATGGTCCTTGCCACTTCCTACAGCAGCCCTGGAATGCTCTTTCCTGAGTGTCTTTAGCTGTACTGTCCTGGCTGCCTCCATGTCCTGAACTGATTTCAAACATCACCCTTTCATGGTCGTTTCAACCTTGAGGAGCAGCTGGAAGTCACATGGTCCCGGATCAGGTGACTAAGGTGGATGCAGACACAGCACCACGTTGTCACAAGCCTGCCTGTCTGCTGGATGGCATTTGGCAGTGGCATTCACTGCATTTTTATCATGACTCATTAGAACACTTAGGAAAGAGGACTTCAGAGCTGCTGCAGGAAGAGGCCAGGACGATGGGATGAGTGTGTTTGAAATCAAGGAGAAGATTTTGATGGAAATCCATGGCAATATATTTTTTACTATAATCCACTTTTCCTTAATTTTAATATCCATCAGAAGTTTTTATTACTCCATGAAGATAACCACGGCCTAGAGGGCAGGCTATCAGAACTTGGGAAAGACATCCTGCCGATTGTGTTTTCCCCTGCCAATTGTAGTTCAGGAGAATAGACAGGCTCAGATGGTGTGGCATCTTCCCAAATTAACTGATTCTGCATGGGAGAACATTATACACACAGCCGCTCTGCACCAGGGTTCACAGTCTCCCCTGGACACAGCCAGCATCACCGCAGGAAGGAGCATCCCCAGCTCACTCCCAGTGAGAACATCAAGCCACACTGCGCCTCTACCCTCTCCCCTTGAGGCCTTACTCTGCTGATATCTGCACCGCTACCCTTGCTGTAGTCAATGCCTCCACTCAAATCCAGTGGGTGCAGGTCTTGGTGAGGACAGGGCTGGTCCAGGGGAGCAGCTGGCATTTCTGACATCAGGGTAGCCCAGCAAGTGTGAGGCTTCCCCTGACCTCAGGTAGAAGCCACTCTGGGAGAGCACAGCTGACACCACTCTTTCCAAATGATGCTCAGCAGTCCATTCTCTACTGCTGACTTCAGACAAAATCAAAAGATCGAGGCCAAGAACAGGCAGACACAGGAAGTACGGGATGAGAGCAACAGAAACAGCATTCTCAGTTGACCCACCTGCTAAGCTGGTGTCTCAGGCACCTCCCCTCTCCGTCTGTCCCTGACACCATGGAAGTTTGGAATAGGAGCTCCAATTTGCAGCAGGGAACCCAGGGACAGAGGCCCAAGTCATCCAGCTGCCTGAGACATGGCAGAACCATTTCCCTTGGGTCCCACAGTCCACTTAGCACCTTATTTACTCCACTGACCCTATTGTCCTGAGATCCCAAATCCATATCTCCCAGGGTGCTCAGGAGTGACTCCATGTGAGAATGTGCAAGCTCATAAGTTCACAGGTCATGCAGTGGGACCGGACAGAGACAGGTGTGTGCTAACTGCAGGTAGGCAGTAGTCTAGCCAAAAGTCTCGCAGTTTCCTAAAAGATGCTGAGGAACTGAAAGCCAGTCTTGACAGGTTTTCCATCATGGATCAAGATTGCTATTCTGAAGCCAAAGTTAAAGCTCTGAATGAATTTCACTGAAGAAATAGTGAGACACCAGCTCTTTGATCTCATGACCCTTTCATACACTGTATTTTAATCAAAGAGCTGTACAATACACCCTACTGAAATCACAGAATAGACCCCTCATGAGGAGCTGGCTCAGGAGACACTGCTGACCTCTGGGGAGGATGGTTCTTACAGAGGTGGCTTTCCTATGCGTCCCTGACATTTCCACCACAAAGGCCAAGTCTCTTCCTGCTTTGCTGTCCTCAGAGTTCACATGTGCATCTGCGGCACCTGCAGGCAACCTGAGTCTGGGAAAGCAGGTTGGGTACATGTTGTCTTTGCTGGAGATAAGTAGGCACTCATGGAAGTCTTCTACAAGGCAGAAAGTCAGGTGTCTTCTCACACTTCTCAAAAGCACTTTTTTTTTTCCTGGTACTGGCACTTGAACTCAGGACTTTGCACTTGCCAGGCAGGTGCTTATGCCACTGAACTATCTCTCCAGCCCTTAAAAACATTTCTTAATCTGCCTTTATTTTCCTTAAGAACTCATCGTTTTCAGAATGAGCATCTCATGTGAATTGGCATTGGTGTCCTTCAAGCCATGGCCCCTGCCTCTCCCTCAGCCCTCATTTCCTGACCTCCATTCCTCTTTCCAGTGCTCCCCCATAATCCCTGTAACCTCCCCACCATCCACTGTAACCCAGACAAAAACCCTTCTGGGCCTCCTCAGACTCTGGAACTATGATCTCCTCACCCCTAGTCCAACAGCCTCCTCATCTCCAGCTCTCCTTCATGAGAAAGCTTCTGAAACTTTCCAGGTAGAGCAGATCTCCACCCACCATGCACTCCTCTTGTAGCCAGTGAGCGTCTCTCACAAAATGGCAGCACTTGGGTTTGATATCATTTTTCCACGCGATCTCCCAAGGCAAAACCACATACAAATTCCAAAACTTGCTGGTTTCCAGCCTGTTTGACATTCTTAGGAATACTATATGTGATTTTGAGTTCTACTATCAATGAAGGATAGGCCTAGAATTATGCATTTGGTGAATTAAAGCTATTTCCCAGATCTTGGTTCCTAGGGCAGAACAAAGAAATGTCTTCCTTCTCTTCTCTTGGCTGAGGAAAGAATCAATATGCAGGTCCCAAGAACTTGGGTGGTAAAGTCTCCCCACCCACGGCCCACCACAACCAGTGCCTGACAGAGCCCTACAGAATGGGATTATCGCTCTGATTCGGGAGAACTTTAAAAGGTGTGACAAAAGTTCTCCCGTGTCATTGTTTTCACAAAAATGAGCTCTGGACACTCAACCTTGGAATCCCCAGAATGCCAACCAGCCACTGAGTGGCAACTCAGAGTCCTGATACCACCAGATAAAATTTACAAGACTCGCAATGTGCACAGTCAGGACTGAGGGAGCCAGAAAATCATTTCCAGAGAAATAACTATAGCTTAACAGAAGCCAAGAAGAAAATAGCCCTGGGATATGGTGGAAATTTAAAAAGAAAGAAAAGAAAAAAGACATGCACATCCCATGTCTGCCCAAGAAAGGTATTTCTCCTTGCCAGAATGTCTCAGAAGAATCTGACATATAATTAGGCATAAAAATCGTTTCCCTGTCTTTGCCACTTCCTCGTTTATTGCTAATTAGCTGGACTGTGTGTGCATGGAAGAAAGACATGAATAATGTTTGAAGGCCTTTGGATAAGGATATCTGAGTCTGTCGACATGTAGAAAATTATGCTGGGTATCTGGAGTAGGAGAATATGTATTATAAATATTCATTGCATGTCATGTACCAATAGCTAAAATTGGGACCCCGGCCATAGTGGATAGACTTGATACACTGTGTATAAGTTAGAACCAAGGAGATCTGCCTCCCAACACTGTCAAGTTAGCAAGGTAGGGTGGCAGGGACTGAGAATGTCAGTGGCCTTTGGCAGACCTGGTAGGTCCATCCATAAGTTACCTGCTAAGTTCTCACTCTAAAAAATTCAAGCCCACATCAACCCAGCTAAAGTGAACACCTGCCTCCCTGTAATACTAAATGCCACTGGGAATATAAATGTGTCCCCACCCAAGGCTCCATGAAGGACTTCTGTCAAACCTCACAGTGCGTGGGCCCTTAGCCACAGGTCACGGCCATCATTCAGATGTCTTCCTTCCCATGTGTCCTGTTTTGCATAAATTAAGATGAATGAATCCCCACCAGAAAAGAGAATAATATCAATCTCATCACTGTTATCTTGTTAACAGGGTCCTGAGCACATGCACAGCATTGTAGGGTTAAAAGCTCGCTTTTTGCAATGTGCTTTCCCCCTCCTCAAGCATGAGGAAGGCAGGAGCAGTTTGAGGAGAGGGTGATCATCAGATGAATGCCACAAAGTCATGGGTGGAGCAACAGACAAGAGTGTGTGACAGGCACCCAGAGACATCCCCCCAGGTCCCCACAGCAAGGGTGACCTGAGCAGAGCTTCGCACCTCCGCACCACTCTTCCCGTCCTTTTCCTCTCAATTCTTCCTCTCCCTGTTCCCTTTCCTCCTTTCACTGGGTTAATTCATCTGCGCAGGGCATGGAATTTTGCTCACAGGAGTTGGCGCTTCAGCTGTATTTCTGACATATACCCCCCAGGCCCACTCCTGTTCCCTTCCTGCTTATCAGAGAGTGTGTGGGGCATCATGAGTCCTGGGAATTTGTTCACGGGCAGAGGCGATCTGGGCTTTAGGGTGCCTTTCCTAAGGGCAGAACATTCCCGTGTGCCTCCCCTATCATCCGTTGGTGCACACCAATCTTTTTGATCATCCACCCCACCAGGAAAATATTTCAATAAGAAACTCATCCATACAGAAAAACTTACTGTTTTGCAACTTTCCTACTGCCTTGTGGTGATGCACAGCCGTAATCCTAGCACTCTGAGAGACTGATGCAGGAGGATCGCAGGTGCAAACCCCATTTGGGCAGCTTAGCAACTTCTCAGAATTTGTCTCAGAAACAAGAAATAAAAATGAAAAGGAGTGGGGACATGGAGCAAGGAGAAGACTCTGGGTTTGATCTTTAGTACCATAAACAACAGAGAAAAAGAAGGACTTTTACCAGTTGCACCAGTTTCTCCAATCTGAAGAAAAAAAACAGATAAAATGCTTATACCTAATCTCACTTTTTGCTCCCAGTTTACGGTCACAAGTTGAAGGCCCCTGCCCCAGGCACTGGAGCACAGCGAGCCACCAGCAGCCTCCAGGACAGAGCCACGTGCAGAAGAAGTGCATCCAGGCTTGCTGGGCCACACCACAGGCTGCCTTCCTCCAAGGAGGCCACTCCTGCAGCAGACAGCTAGCAGCAGCCACGACCTTTGGCTCAGCCTCCTCCATCTGGTTTGGTTTTGAGGAATTGGAAGAGCATAGGCCTCTCGGGCTCAGCTAATGGAGGGTGGGGCAGCCACAGTGGCTCCTTTCTGTAATGATCCATCCACACCCATCCCAACTCCTGCTCACCAGTCCTTGCATGTTCACACATATGTGCACACACACTCACATAAGCATATATACACATACACACCTGCACAATTCATACACACACATGCATGCATGCATACTCACATACACAAACACATGCACTCATGCACACACACGTATGCATGCCCACACCCACAAACACATATACACATTCATAATGTGCACATATGTGAAATGCATCATGCACACTCACAGGCACAAGCAACACACATTCATACACACAAACATCCACATGTACATACACCTGTGCACACATACATAGGCAGATAGATGTCATGTGCTGGCCATGCTGAGGACCTTAATGCAAAGTTTCTTTGGGAATGGGGGCGCTACTCCTGCCTCTGGACACAGACAAAGCAGGACCCTCTGCTACAAGTTGACCATGGGGAACAGGAAGTCACAGGCAAAGAGGATGCTGTGCGAGAGTAGCACATGCACAGCTGGGTGGCCTGCATCCTCCCAGAGCCCTGACACCCTCAGCCTGCCTGGGGGAGGAAGAGCCAAAAGGAAACGGAACCAGAGAGCAGGAGGCCGAGGTGAAGGGAGGGTACTAGGGGATGCCGCGGAAGGGGACAAGCAGGGCCCAGGTCTGGAAGGGCCATAGCCACTCTGTGCAGTTGGTTTATTTTACATCACCATGGCAAATGTAGGAGAGTGAGGAAAGGGCACAGGGGCAGGTGTGGGCGTCAGTCCCAGTGTGCCCTGTAACGGAGGTGAGAGAGGTGAGCAGTGTGGCCGGCTTCTGCCTTGACAGCACTGAGCACTGCTCAGCTCTCGGGTGGTGGGAACCAGAGGCAGTGAGCGTGCTGGATAGGCTGGGAGGAGCAGGAGCTACAAGCTGGAAATGACACACAGCCCGTCGGCCTGGGAACCGGAAGGAGTGGGATTACCATTTCATGAGATAGGAAGGTCTCTGGCCATCCAGCTTTCCATAGGCACTTCAGATTCCCATAGGGGAGACGGCCAGGACACAGCTGGATAGATGAACTAAACCCCAAGGGAAAGATCTACACGAATCTGGGGAGCGCTGGTACGGAGAGGGCTCTTATTCCATGAGACTTGCTGAGCTGCCCTGGGAAGGGGAGACAGAGACGAGGTCCCAGGACTGAGCCTGGGGTCCCTCCCTCCCTTTCTTCCTCCCCGCTTCCCCACAGCCCTCTGCTTCCTCACTCATTAATGGCAGGCACATTCAGCATCTAGGCTTGAACAGGAAGAGCAGGCCCTTCACCCAGTCTTCGTTCTGAGTCACTATTCAGTTGAGAAGTATTTTGAGAATTTTTCCCTCAAAGCTCATTAAATCCTATACCTTAGTTAGCACTTTGTTCAGTCAGCTTTTCCAGCCCTGTAGGATTCCTGTGTCTCCGGACTCTTGCTTTCTCTCATTGTTTGTTTCAAAGTGTCCAGTTTATGTGAAGCACCCTTTTTTTTAACTAACATCTGCATGCAATCCCATTCCCCAAGACACGTCACGCATGCTCTGTCTCCCAGCTTTACTTTGAGGCTATGGTCACAGTACACAGGGGCTTCTGACATGAGCCCTGTTGCTCTGCAAGGTGGGTGCTCAGCTCTCCGTGCCGCCCCCCTGCTTCTTTCTTCTCACCTCTGAGACTTCCTGTGGTGCTACTGTCTTATATTTTCATTTGATTGTTACAAAGACTGATGTCAATTTCTGTATAACAGAAACTCCCAAATTTCTATGATTTCACTGGAGAAAGCTTTATGTTATTTCCCTTTCCTGGGTGCACAGCACTGCAGCATTTTCCAGTCTCCCTTGTGACTCTTTAGGGACCCTGGGTTTCAGGTACAGGACAGTGAAGAGAAGTGACATGTGCCTGTGCAGCCAGGGTGGCAGCATCCACCACCACCCCCCTACTCTCTGCTCAGGCCCTGAACATCTGTGGTCACCATGGAGACAGCAGGTAAAAGACAAAGATGTCAGACTAGAGGAGAGTAAACCAGGAGAGCCAGGCAGTGCACACCAGGCCGAGATATAAGAGAAAGTGAATGATTATTATGCTTATCGATGGCCACTACCCCTTGGCACAAGAACTAGCTTCATGGAAGGTGTTTTTTCCATGCACAGGGATGGGATAGGGTGTGTATCTCAGGATGGTTCCAAGGAGCACAACCTTGACCCTGCATATGTGCAGTTCCCAGTCAGCCCATGCTGCTGTGAGAAGCTAATGTCCTGCCAACCTGACAGACAATGATGGAGCGATGAGGAGGCAATGGAGACCTAAGAAGCTTCACTTGCTTGCCTACTGCTTACCTACTGCTGTGCAGACTGGTTCCTAGCAGCCCAGGACTGGAGTAATTTACAGAAGAGACTGTAAAGG
>PVKN010037022.1:0-11322 GCA_004027915.1 Capromys pilorides
TCACGTTCCTCGCCCGACGTGGTCACCGTGAAGAGCCCGGCCGGCCACCTCCCACATTCGGAGCCCAAGGTGGGCCTGGCAGCGGCTCGCTTTCGCCTCTCCTTTTGGCAGTTTCTTCGACTGTTCTAGATTGAAGAAAATAGCAATAAGCATCTTTGGACCACAAACAGATGCGCTTGATAAGGAAAATGTCAGCAAAAATACTAAAGCAATGTGTCACAGCAGCTTTCTGACAGATAGAGGAAAAAGGTAAAAAATGTTCTATCATGTCGGACAAGGTGTTCTTTTTGAGATTTAAAGATCAGTGTGCAACTTTAAACATGTCTGTCACTTGGGCTGCGACTGCAGCTATCTGGGGCTTCACAAGAACTTTATCAGCTCCGCATAGGGGGAAAGAAAGAAACCCGCTTCCATTTATCTCCACTCGCTTCCCTTCAAAGCCAACAAATAAATTACAGTGTACATTTGATACAAATTGATTTCTTAACTCAAATAACAATGTTGTCCTCCCGGTCGGGCCATGTGTCACTCACCGGCGAGGCTGAGTGAAAGGCTCAATCTGTCTGGGTGACAGAAATAGGCCTGACGCTTCTCACCGAGGAATGCTAATCACCGGGCTGGCCTGGCCTTTGTGGGCCAGCCGCGATAAGGGGAATCAGGCCGCCCTGTCACTCGGCGCCAGCCCGGCAAGCGTTTGTTCCAGTGCGCGTCCGGCCGGGAGTTGCCAGCTTATTTCATGTGGGAAAATAAGATCGGACTCTGGGGCCGAGATGCCCAGCGCTGGGCCGGCTCTCGGGGCCCACGTGAAGGAGACATTGAATGTCCCGTGCTGATCGTATCAGCCACCGAAGAAATGAGATATTGGCAGGGGCTGTTGACTCGCGCCCAGCTGAGCGGGTTAATAAGGTGCGGAGGAGGCCACAGGCTAATTGGATTTGCCGGGCCTTGATAAACAGTGGCAGTGCGACTCCGCGGAGCAGCGCAGGCCCAGTGCTCAGCTTTCTTTGTATCACAGCCGGGAGTGAAGAAAGAGGCTGCTCTTGGGGATCTGAGTGTGTTAGGGTTCCTTCCTGGCCTCTCCAGACTGTGCCCGTGGCACAGGTGTGGGGTTCTCAGATGCCAATCCAAAGGGGTGCGCTGCAGAACCCCCATCACAGTGCAGAGCCCGGAGACAGCTCAGCAGACTAAGTGCCTGCTTAGGCAAGCGCAGGGACTGGGGTTCGATCCCCTGGACCCCATGTGGTGTTGGCCCCACTTCAGGTGTGTTGAGCTGGTGACCGAGGCTGGGTGTGGTGGTGCAAGTCTGTAATCCCAGCACTGGAGAGGCAGAAAACAGGGGGATCATTATGAGTCTGAGCTGCATAGTGAGACCCTGCACAAATAAATAAATAGACAAATAAACAAGTACAAGAAGACATGAAAGCACAATGCAGGGCCCCCTGAGTACCAGCTCAGGCAGTGAGAGTTGGGCAGGGCCTTTGGAGACCTTTCTGCAGATCTGTGTTCCTCCGTCCATCCGTCTGTCTCCAGGGTGATCTGCCCACGCTGGACTTTGTGTGTGTTGCCCAGAGGGCTGTGTTCTCTCTGCCACTGTAGGTGGCTTGTACCTCGTGCGTGCCCAGGCCACTGTGGACCTCACGAAAGAAGCTTCCCCAAGGATGCTCTCCTTCCTAGTCTCTAGCGTGTCCCGGGACAGGACTCACTCTTAATCCACGAAGACCCACAGCACCCACCTAACTCCTGGTCCCACGTCCTGAGGATCCCAGGCAAGGTTACGTACACATTCACGTGGAACTTGAACCTGAACTAGAGTCCAGAGGAGGCAGGGACAGCTTCTGGCACAGGTCCTGGGGAGGATCAGCTCTTCAGTGAAGTCAAGGGTGCGGGGAGTCCAGGCTGTGTTTTGATTTTATGCTGACGTAGGTGCTGCTATGTGTCTACAGGCATAGGTTGGCATGTGCATCCCAGAGCTTGTGGAGTCTACTTAATTCATGAGGCTCTGCGTGTGCAACTTTCGGATAACTTAGGAGTCACCCTCACTCTCGCGATGCCTCCTCCTAGGTACAGCTCCTTCTCATCCTTAGACTCTGAGGCTACACAGCCTCTGGGAGCAAAAGCACAGGTCACCAAATGGCCAGGGGACAAAGGTGTGAATATTTCCAACATCCTTCCCTAAGCACTTGGAAATATCCTGCCTAATGAATGCTGAACTCTTAAATATTTAAATATAAAATAAGGTTATGTAGGATTTCCTGAATAGGTACATCAGCTAATATTGATGTTTTCTAATTGAAGTCATACTGATATTGCTCTTTGTCTGTGCTCGGCAGCCCTTCTGAAGGCCAAGACAGGCTGGGTCCTGCACTGGATTAGTTTAGTTTAGTTTAGTTTTGTATTTTTTTTGTACCAGGGATCAAACTCCAAACCATGTGCTTGCCAACCAGGCACATATGCTGCTGAGCTATACCCCTAATGCTACATTTTATCCTTGTTTTAATGATTTATTTATTTATTATTTGGTACAGGGTCTTGCTATGTAGCTCGAACTCATAGTGATCTTCCTATCTTAGCCTCCCTGGTGCTGGGATTACAGGTGTGTGCCACCATGCTTGGTTTTGGGGCTGGCACGGAACACCTGAGATTCCAGTCCTTGAGCAGGATGTGGTATCAGAGATTGAACGTGGGTCCCTGTGTTTGCCAGGCAGGCACTTAAACTGCTGAGTCATCCTCCCAGGCCCGCTACCAGATTTCTACAAGGCCAGAAGCTAGCGGGAGAGTACGTACCCTCTGCTGCATGCCCTTTTTCTGATCCTTGCTGGGAGCCCAGGCCAAGCCTCTCAGCTAATCCTACTGATCTCCAGAAGTTAGCCGTGGCCCAGTCTTAGGCCAGAGCTACAGGGCTGCAGCAGGTTCATCCTCCCCATCTTTGTGGTCCTGGGGGTTTCTGGTGGCAGCTGGACCAAGTGCCAGTGAACTGGGACCAGAGCTGAACCCTGGGAACATCCACTTGTAGAGGCTTTTGTGTGTTTAGGATGACAAGCCAGGTGGAAAGAGCTGGAGGTTCTTGGGGCCTCTTGGTGAGCAGGCCCTGAGCCTTCAGAGCCCCCCTGGGAACTTTTCTGGGGAACCTCAGCTCCTGTCATTGCCCTGCACATCTGTTTCACTCTACAGGGCAGTCACAGGCCTGGAGCTCTGTGACGTGGGTGCCCCAGAGACTGAGAGGCTCTCTCTAGCTTGGGAGATTGCTGATGGCTCTGGTGTCCACGGCTCATAGACAGGCCACTCTGCTCTGGGCCTGAGTCTTCCCAACACATGTCATCATGTCTCTGCACTTATGAAAGCTCAGTCACTGCCTCCCTCAGGGAGACCTGACTTTAGCAACCCCATTGTCAGATCTGCTCTGCGCATTTCCAAGGTGGGGACTCTTAGGACCCATCAGCCTGGGACACTGAGGAGGAATCACCCCTGCCTCCGTGGATCTAATCAGCTTCTCTGTGGAGCATAGGCAGTCATACTGGTCATACATAAAACGGGCTCAGAGAGGGTGAAAAGGGGAAACAATGTCACCCAGTGTGGAGCAATAGGATAAGCACTCAAGGGCGGTAGAAGGCCCTACTGAGTATGCATGCGCACCTCTCCACAGACAGGAGGTATGCAAGCCGTGTACCTACGGGGCAGGATCCTCTCTATGTGCCTGCACCCTGGCATGCTCCTGGGCCAGGCCTCACACCTGGGCATGGCTTTGAGGTTAGTGGAGTTTTGTACATTAGAGCTCATGAAAACAGATATGGGGAAAACCTTTTCTTTCTTTCTTTTAGGGGCATTTGTTTAATTACCTGCTGGAGGCACTCTTGTCCCCAAAGCAATCACAGTACCACATGTTCTGCTTATTGCCAGTGTCTGCTGCAAAAATGGAAAATATTAAATCAAGCCTGCTCTCCTCAAAAGAGAAAGTCTGCCTAATAAAGTGCAATAGTATAAAGAGTGTTCCTCGGCAGAAAGGAGCCTGTTCAGTCAGGATAAATAAAGAAAAGAAAACAGTTTAAACCAAACTTTGCTTCAAATGAAAATGCACGTTTATTTTTCAAGAAAGAAAAATCACCCCTCACTGTCAGTGTGCGTCTGGGACAAAAACCTCTGATATAAAATTGGCTAAGCCTTAAAATATTTTATGTATAATGATTTCTTCCTTTAACGGTTTGAGAGTTTTATTATCTTTGGAAACACATCAGCGCATTGTAGATGCAGAAGGCTGAAGCCTGGGTTTGGCGGAGAGGACTTCGGTAACATAATTACAGTGTCACAGCACATCAGCCCGCCCTTCTCCTTGAATTACACTGTGGATGCCGAGTGACTCTCTAAGAATTCAGTGGGATCTGTCTTAGTCCACAGGGGTGCAATAGATCATGGGGCTTAAGCAACAGACACTGTTTTCTTTTCCTTGTGGTTCTGGATATCGAAGCATCCAAGATCCAGGTTGTGGCCAGGCTTGGCTTCCACTGAGGCCTCATTGGATGGTTCACAATCAGCTGCCATGCCCTGCATCTGAATGGGAGAGAAAGAGCTGTGTTGTGATCAATGCTCTTGGTTAGGACTTCATGCTCCTCAGTCACATCCTTGTTCCTTCCTTCCACGCAGTCATTCTGGGGGCTCAGGGTTCAGTGTATGCATTGTAGGGGACATGGTTAGTCCTTTCCAGATCCCGGTTATTGTGTGAGCACACATGCATCCATGCCTACAGGCCAGGGATGTTTCTACTGTTAAGGTCACTTCTGGCTAAGGTCACTTAACAGACATACTTTCCAATCTTTTTCACAGTGGTCTCCATGCCATTGGGTACAATCTGAGGCTGCCAAGGGAGTTTCAGAAAGTTTCATAGAGGTCAACTATGAGGAAAGTGCTCTCCATCCTGGGATGTGCCTTCTACTGATACATTACCTTCTCAACCAGGCAAGCAACCAGACAAATTAAAAACCCCTTCCCAAGTCCTATCTTGGGCACTGCATGGATAGTCTCATCACCTACCCTCCTAACCCTAAAGTCTGGGGTCCACAACGAGCTCATTTCTTTGTCATACTCTGAATGCTATTGTTGGTCATTTTTACCAAATATTTTACGTTACTTTTTCTTTACCTACAATGCCACCAGTTTGACTAAACATACTGAGGCTCCACTGAACCCAAATATAAAGGAAATTGTAACACAAATGCTCTGTTCTAAAACTATTTTCAGCATATGCATTAGTCAGCCCGCAGATCACAGGGACCTGGCCTGCGATTTCAAGGGGGAGCGCCTCACTGGGCTCACAGCCTCAGAGGGTTCAGTCTGTGATCACCACTTCTAGGTAGAAGCATCATGGTGGACAGGCATGGTGGAACAAAATGTGGACAAGTGCAAGGAAGGGGTGAGGGACTCGATTCACCCCCAGGGCCACATTTGTGGACCTACCTAGACATATCCATGAGCCTGAAGCCAGCCAAGCTGTCACAGTCAAGTTGAGTTGCCATGCCATGGTACCATGTTGTACTTCAGAGCTGCTGCTTACAGCTTGTGAGGCTTTCACACAGTTTGCTAGGAGAGTCCTCGCTGCACACCGGGAAGAGGTCCTCACTGCTATCTCCCCATGCGAGGGGACCCAGCAGGGCAGAGTGGGACTTGCCAGGAGCTGCTCTGAGACTGGGAAGCTCTTCCTCAGACTTCTCAATTTTTTAAAAAAAGGAATACACTGGTGTTGAGACTAAGCTTAACATTCCATTCTCAGTTTGATTTCTAGCTCTTTGTGTTTTCCTCATACACAAAAGATCAATGTTCTAAGGACAAATATAAATGGGGCCAGCCAAATAGTTCAGTGGATTAAAGCACCTGCAAACAGGCGCAGGGGCCAGGCACTCAATCCCTAGGCCTGCCGTGTCATTCCGGCCCCGGGTCATGCTGAGACAGTGATTGAGACTGGGCGAGTTGGTGCCCACCTGTAATGCCAGCTCTTGGGAGGCTGTAAATAGGCAGATCATTATGAGTCTGATTTAGTAGTGAGACCCTGAACACCCTGGAGACCCTTCCCTAAAACACACACACACATACACACACACACACACACACACGCACACACACACACACACACACACAAGATTGTAGTACTTTAAGCTTTAGCACAGTTGTCCTGCTGAGCACATGTACCTCATTTGCTGCATCATGAAGAGGAACCTCCCCCTCCCCCCATATTTCTACAGGATCAATTTGTGGCCCTATAATCCCAGTGGTTAGAAGGAAGCAATACCTGAGTTGTCACTCACTGCTTTATCCTGCAGGGACAGGGCTTCTTTTCCCTGACTTGAAAAAGAGACACAGATGATGCTGTTACCCTTTCTGGGTTAAATAGGAAATTGAACGGGTTGGAAAGTGCGAAGGATCAGAGGCCTGCCCAGCTCACGCTCTGAGCCCTGATGCTGCTGAAACCATGGCTCAGGTGAAATACAGAGAGCTGCTGTCCTGCTCACAGGACCGTCCCCGTGTGCACAGCCCTACGGGGCAGAGGCTGGGGGGAGAAGCTCCCCGGCACAAGTGTGGTTGCCTCTGCCTCCAGGGTGGACTCACGTCACCATCACCCCACGATGAGAATGGAGACCTTGGGGGTGCTCAGCATGCAGTCCTGGGAGAGATGCCCAGGTACCCTCTCTCAGGGCCACAGCCACAGAGGAAGGCAGTGATTCCGTGTCCCTGGGACATTGCCTGCTGTGGGGATGGAAGCTGGTGTCCCCTGCCAGGGCAGCTGTTGGCTCTCTCAGAGCATTTCCCTGATGCGATGCAGGGAAATGCATCACATCAGCCACCCACGGGAGCAGCGAGCAATGACTCTTCAACGGATTTGAAGAAAACACCATCAGTCCTTCCCAAGCTGCTTTGGCCGGTCTTTGTGACAATCAGAAGAGACGGTTTCTGCTTTCTTTGTCATCACTCTGAGGCTTGCTGTGGCCCTCAGAGAATGTGAGGAGTTGGGAGGAGAACCCGAGGGGTTCAGGAATGGTCAGCACCCCACTTCCTCAGTGTCATTCTCTCTTCTGAGCAGTATGCTCTAGTGCCGTTTCTGGCAAGCATTGCATCCTCTGTGTGCAGAGTTTTCTTTCCCCAACTTTCTTGGTTAAATGGAATCAAGGACAAGTGGACCCACTGACCCCATTGGCTCAGGAGAAACAAATGATGTGCTCTCCGCTGCTGCAGCCAGGGCTCCGAGAAGCTGTCTCTGTCAGCATGTGGTAGCCAAGGGAAACACTGAGGCTTCTCGCGCGAGAGAAAATTAATTATCCCTATTTGCCACATATACAATATTTTAGGCATTAAGTACACCATTAATATATACAAACACTCAATGTTGTACAGTGTTTTATTAAATTCACTTATCTTGCCCTTTCACTTTATTATTGAATTAAAGCATAAAAAGCACCACTAACATATCTTGTGTCAGATAATTGCATTTCTTTTCTCTGTTTTTCTCCTCTCAGAAATACAGTACACTCATAGCATATCCAAAACAGGTAATTCATATTCAAGTTCAACTAAAATTAATTGGGTACCTACCCCATACCAGACAAGGCATTACTTCATTAATGAAGGGATTATTTATCAAACCCCAGTTTTGTACTGAAGCACAGGAGAAGGAGGCCGCCTGGCTTAGATGACAGTGCAGACAGGGGTGGATGTGACTCACCAAGTAAGCCCCGAGTTCATGAGAAGGACACTGTCGTACACACCATGCATCTCTTTTATCTGTTGTGGGAGAGAACGAGGAATTTAAAAAGTACATTGGAAAGGATTATTGCATGTGACAGTCCAGATGTATGTGCCATTTAATCTTCATTGTCATCTGGGGTGGATTGGAGACTCCTGGGGAGGCCAGGGATCATGGGAATGCTCAACTCTCCACTGGATTAATCCTCTGATGTGGAGAGCTGGACAGGATGTTAGGAGGCGGGACCTGGTTGAGGGGTAGCAGGCCATGCCTTTGGAGTTATGTCCCTCTTGGGCTCCCTTCCTCTGTGTCCCGCTTCCATTCTATATTGAAAAGAGCAGCTTTGCTTTACCATATCCTTCGACCACGATGTTCCTGCCTTGGTCCTTGCCTACCATGGGCTGACACCTCTGGAACTGTGATTCAAATAAACCCTTTTCTTCTTCAGGCTGTGAGTGTTGGGTATTTTGTTTCAGCAATGAAAAATCTGACAAATGCAACACAGAGTCCATTTTAGAAACAGACAGAGGATGAAAATTCATATTTCTCCAAAGAAGATAGACAAACGGCCATGAAAAGATGTTCAACATCATTAAGCATCGGCCACATACAAGGTCAAGTCACAGTGCAACGTTACTTCATACTCATTGGGCAGCCTACAACCAAAAAAGACTAGAATGCAAGTGTTGGTGAAGACGTGCAGAAATGTGAACTGATGTGCGTTGTGGGTGGGAATGTCAAATGAGACAGCCATTGAGGCAAACCTCTCCAGTGGTTCCTTTAGAAGCTCTGTGTGATTTGGTACATGAACCAGCAGCTCCTCTCCTGTGCAACAGAGACCCAAAGGGCTGAAAGCAGGGACTCCAGCAGAAACGTGCAGATCCGGGGTTGATGCAGCCCCATTCACAAGAATTGAAAGGAGGAAGCAGCAACAAATAAACAAATAACATGTGGTGCATGTATACAGTGGCATATTATTCTGTGTTGAAACGAAAGGGAATACTGACATAGGATAGAAGATGCGTACACCCAGCAGACCTCATGACAAGTGAAGCCAGCGGGTTGGATACTGGGATGGATGTGGTGTGACCACTTACAGGAAGCTTCCAGAGAAGACCAGAGTTTGAAGATTCACAGAGGAGTGGGGCTCCTGGAGGTGGAGAGAGGGGTGGGAGTTAGCGTTTCATGGGTACAGAGATTTGGTTGGTGAGGAGGAGAAGGACCAGAGGAGGGCAGGAAGTGGTGACGATGGCAGAGCACTGTGGTTGTCCTGAATGCCACCAGCTGGATCGCTCAACTGATAGATCAAGTAGAAACTTTCACATCATGCCTCTCTTGCTACAAACACTATGATTTCCATCCGAACTCTTCCTGCCACTATTTGAGGAAAAGTCTGGAGAGAAAGTGCACAGTGCAAAAGGCTGAGAAACTCCTTTTGGATTTATGGCTCTCCTCCAAACCAAGGTAGGAAAATAAAACTGTGAATTATTTAGTTGTCTATTGAAATGACAGTTTAAATGGTCTGAGTAAATATCAGTGATGTGAAGTATAAAGATTCTAGTGGGATCGCCTGCTAACTGGTCCCGTGAGAGGGAATTAGAGCAACTCCACCGCCGCGATCGTAACTAGTAATGGGCTGGCTCTCCCTCGGGCTCCCTTCAGCCCTGGCTTTTCCTCATAGGAAAGGCTGCTTTATTTCCCAGCTCCAGTTCACTTTGTTTTGGTTTCTTTCTCCTTTTTACCTTCTAAGTGCTGGAGTGACTGCTTCCTCCATGAGGACATTCCAGAAGTAGACGTGACCATGACGTGCCTAGGGCGGCCCAGGCTGCCTTCTTCTCCAGATGGTCACTGTCTGTCCAGGACACTCTGATGGTGGGGACAGTGACCACTCATTCTGTGCTCACTTTTCTCAAAATATAGCCTCTGTAGGGCAGTGTCTCCTTCATAGAGCAAGGGATAAAGAGGTCAGGTTGTCAGAATGACAGGGTGGTGGACAGGGCTAAGCTGTGCGGTCCTTGCCATTGTCTTCCTGTCTCACCTTTAATCTGGACAGAATCAGAGGTGACACAGGTCCGTGAGTCACAGCTGGAGTATGTCGTGTGGCGACTCATCCTGAACTCTTTAAGCTAGTGATGGCGAACCTTTCAGAGCTTTCAGTGATAACAAATGGCCTCCTGTGGCATGTGTGCCCAGGTTGGCCACCACGGCCCGAAGCTAACCTCCTTCCAGGAGAGAGCCATAAAAATTTGCAGGCATGTAGCTGAGACTTGGTCCTCCTTGGTGACACTTCCTTGGTGATGAGAGAACAGGAAGGTGGAGAGAGATGCTACGAGAGACGCCATGAGAGACGCCCTGCATGGACATTGAGAGAAGGGAGAAGAGAAGGGACATTTGGCCGTTGGTGGAAAATAAAAAAAACCCTGGCCTGGTGGCATTGTTTAAATTGTGGGGAAAGTTGCCAGCGAAGGGGCAGAGGTGGAGAGGGCAGAGAACTGTGGGTAATGGGGAGACCGGCAAGCGCTCTTTGCTCACAGGCCTCTTCCACAGTAGTTATAGCAGGTTCTCCCTGCCGGGGAGGGCTCCATGGACGCAGGAGGGGGTTTCTGCATTTTTAACTTCTGTGAGTCCGTGTCTGCTGTAGTGCTAGATTGCACCCCTCACAGGGAGTTGGTGCACGAGCACGACATCCTCACTCTCTTCTCATCCCCGTTCCCTGCCCTCTCTCCTCTTGCCTCTGGTTTGGTCCCCACTTATTTTAGCGTAAGATCTTCCTCCTTATTTTCTATTGTTTATCTTTTGTTTTGCTTTTTAATTTTAATGTATTGGGGCTGATCAGTGGACTAAGTGCTTGTTTTGGCAAATGCAGGCACCGGGGTTCGGTCCTGGTCCCTCATGCCACGTTGGTCCTGCCCCCAGGGTGCACTGAGCCAGTGACTGAGTCCAGGTGTGGTGGAACATGCCTGTAATCCCAGCATGCGGGAGGCTGAAAACAGGAGGATCACTACAAGTCCAAGCTGCACAGTGAGACCTTGCACCCAGTACACAAATGAAAAAAAAAATAATTTTAATATATTTGCACTTTGGGTTCCCTGTATATGAAAACCACGCAATGCTCAAGCTTATCTGTCTGATTCATTTCACTCGACGTTATGGTCTCAAGCTGCACCCATTTCTCTACAAATAACTCAAACTGATCTTTATAGCACAATAGTACACCATTGTGCATAAGTAGGATATTTCCTTCATCCATTCATAGACTGATAGACAAATACGATGCTACAAGACTGTCCTGGATAGGCAGAACCCATATTGTCAAAGCGCCCAATGTAACAATCAGTGCTTACTAGAGAAACAGGCACAATGCGAGATATAAAGACGTGTATGAAGTTACAAGTGTGGTGTATGATGCTGTCCATAGGGTTGTGTGGGGAGCCACTCAAGCTGGAATTGACCCTATGTGGAGGGCAGGATGAGGCTTCACTGCCTAAAGTGGTCGGGCTACCTCAGTCTCAAGAAAAGCATCCTGCCTGGACTTTGTGAGCAACTGCTTGCCAGGGAGGCAACCTTGGGTCTTGATTCTTTGTAAAAGTACAAAT